>WITN01001134.1:0-25049 GCA_015025155.1 Lactarius quietus
CCCTTTTATAGAGCATTGCGACTGGAGCGTAGCCACGATACTGTGTTTCTCGTTTGGTGTTAGCGATTGAATGGTAGACTTGATAGTTTGTCCGATTGATTTGAGGATGATTGGATGAGTGTTTGGGCGAACATCACCGTTTTTCCAATCAAATTCTGGCTCGAATGCACTGAGCCAAGGGTATCCTAATAGGATATCTTCCTTTCCTATATCGGTGACTAGGAATCTCATATCCCTATGATGTCCTTTGGTGAGTATTCAAAGGTCGACATAATGGTGATCATCCCCCCTTTGTTGGTGGTATCATCGATGTTATATATTTTCTTAGGTTGTGACAACCACGCCTTTCCCAATCCTAATTGTTTGACAATTTTCGTTGATGAAGTTGTCGGTAGCTCCTGAATCTACTAGAGCTTTGATTTCGGCCTTGTTGTAACACATTTGGCAGAGTACTGGAATTCGCATAGAACGGAAGCGAGTTATGTATACAGCGTTACAACGTAATGCCCTCACCCAGGCGGTTGGGTTCAGGCGTCCCCAAAATCCTTCCTTCCCATCAATTCTTGCATGCGAGATCTTTGAATTCATCTGTTTCGTGGCCACCATGCGTAACCATCGTCCTTCCTTTGGACGGCTGTTCGATCGTCGGTTAGCATTTGGGCGATGTGGAGATCTTCTCCGCCTCGCTACGATCATCTACTACTTCTGAACTTCTTGCATTAATTCTGGGTTGTCGAGGCTGCGTGCAATTGCGGCTGAGGTGTCCCTTCTTTTGACAATTGTAGCAAATGACTTCCCTTAAGTCAGGTGGTTGCCGCCTTGTAGAAACCCTTCCCTTGGCTGAAACGGAGGTTCCCTCCTCTTGTTTGTTGTTGACCCCTTCGGTCTTGTTCCAAGACTTGTTCCGCGTTGGCTAGTCTTCCCCTCATTCTGGTGCGATCTGCGAGGTGTCCATAGCATTTGGATTACGATTTTGGAACGCCCTTGGCCATCGAGAGGGGGTTCCTTGTGTTTTGAATTGATTAACTTTTTTGCATATGGATCCAGTCTCCATGACACTGGATGCTGTTGTTTCGCCATTCCTCATATGTGTGAGGTTTGTCTAGTGTGTATACGCTTTCATATAGTCAACGAGGAAGACCTTCGGCAAATAGTTCGACCACCAGTGGTTCATCTACTCGATAGCCAGCGAGACAAACTAGATTTTCGAATTTAGCCACATAACGTCAATGTCCTGATTTCCCATTTTGATTCCTCTCTTGAGCTCTGCTCTGGCTCGTTCTTCTCATAGCGTATCGGAAATTGTCGTTTGAACGACAGTATGACACTGTCCCATAGCCATTGATTTGCAGGATTGATGTGGTTTACCTGCACTTGAAGTCGCATCCATGCACTGATGGATCCTACCCATTCGGTGACGTGAGGTCCTTGGATGTAGGTAAGGAATAACATAGCTTTCTGGAATGGTACTGCCATCATTGGGTTGTTGATATTGATGCCTTCGTATAGATCCCATTGAAGCAAGAATTCCTCCACCTTGGATCGATCTCCTGTAAATATGGTTGGGGCGTTACCCCAAACTTATCGCTGTGTCCTCCCGGTATTCCGCCTGCTCCTCCCTGGAGGTCCTGGTGGTCCAGGGGGTCTGGTGGTCCCCTCCACTTGTGGCATCCCCCTCCTGGTGATCCTCCGGGTGGAGGTCCTCCAGTCGGTGGACCGTTCCTTGTGGTCTCCAATTTTGTGGAATTCGTAATGGGAATCCTCTTCCTGGAAAAGGATCCTGTCTGGGGGATCTGGGCGGTCTGATCCTGCGATACGCAGATCAGCCAATTCTCAAGTGTAAGGTTCTTCCGGCTGTGGGTTGACAGTTTGGGTGCCATTTCGGACTGATGTGTAGTTGTTCGGTCACTCTTGCTAGTTGATCAACAATAGGCAATGGTTCTTGGATAGTAATGGCTTCTGGTCTTCTGGTACTTGATCTTCCTCCGGTTCTGAAGGGATGGTAGTGGGTGATGGAGGTAATATTGCTCCAAGTGATTGCGCTTCTGATCGGTGAGTTCGTTGATGGGATGTCCAATCCGTAAGAGCTGGGAGCAATTCGATGTCCTTCCCACTCTTGTGCCCTTCAAACCACTGTAATTCTACCCAGCAAAGATGATCATTGTCAAACTCAACTGGGTGAAGGAAAGCGTCGTTTCCGTCTCTAGCGTAATATCCTTCGATGTCGTCAACGATTGTCCACGCAGTGGCTTTGACAAAACGTTGTGGAACAGTTCGCGTTCCTCTTTGTGCAACCAAGTACAGGTTCTCCGAATGTCGTCCAACGATCTGCGGTTGTTTCTTGCGACGCCACGATGAAAGCTTGGTCTTAATGTAGCATTATCACCTAACGCTGGCCTGACTTAGGCAACTTTGAGGACGTGACAAGATTGGATGACTTAGCGACTAAGACAATACGTCCAGGCAACAACACCAATGTGAGTTGCGCATTGAGAGATATCACAAGGGATAGCAATCCACAAGGATAGAAGAATATCATGAGGGATAATGATCCACAAGGATAGAGGTGAGTGAAAGTCACTTAGTACCTGAGGTACTAGTATACACAAGAAAGGGTGATATTCCGAGAAGACCAAGCTGAAGAGCTATGGTCAAAAGACAGAGGCTTATATACAGTTACGCGCTGGCTTTAAAGCGCAGCTAGAAACATGAACCCTAATTCCGTTATCCTAGTATCGAGTCATAGTCGGTTCTAAATATACATGAAACACCGGTAATCCCAAACACCGGCGACGCGTAAGTGTCCATGACTAATTGAAGCTTACTATCGTAGTCATAACTGATTAGTAAACACATCCGAAGTACCAATCACACGTCATCCTTCTGAGTCAGCTATGCCAGACGATGTCAAACATGACACTGGAGGAGCGTAGAGCACTCCTTTAGGCAACAATATGCGGACACCTTGGCTCGAGAGAGAGCCCAAGCAGAACTCAGGAAAGGATTGAAGTGGGATGGAGATGTTGACAAGTACATCACCAAATTCGAACAACTAGTACGAGCTGCTGGCTATGAAATAAACCAGGAGCTCACGATCAACATCTTCACCGCCAGGCTGCCACGAGCCCTGTACAAGAAAGTGTTCCAAGATGACAATCCTGACACCTACGAACAATGGAAAAACGCCATTATACTTTGACACCAGCAATGGCTGCATATGCAAGCACAAATGGGCAAGTACAGAGAGCCGGAAGGACGACCAACACCACAGTGGCGACCCCAACAACCGTCCAATGCTATGGACACCTCAGCAGGGAGAACCTGTGGACGCTTGGCAGCAGCAGAACATGTCCTGGAGCAATACACCTCCAAACCACCATTCCAACCTCGCGCAGGAGTGCAGCAGCAATGATAAGACTTTAGTAATGTATCTTGCTACACTTGTCACCAGAAAGGGCACATCAGTTGCTTCTGTCCACAGAAATGATTCCCAACTGCGTACAGATGGCAGGAGCCGTGAAATGCACAGACTGCATACACCCAACAAGAAGAAGACCCTCAAATCACATGTGTGGTCACAGACACCCGTACTGCGGAGGCAAAGGCCAAGGACTGGCTTCCTGGCATTGCATGGGAGGATTAGGATGTAAAGAACATTGTGCTGCAGGAGCTGTGGAAGAAGGAGGATTTTCAGGACACCTGAACCCATCGGCCTGGGTGAGGGCTCTCAATTGTAACTCTGTATACGTGACGCGCTACCGATCTATGCGAATTTCAGTTTCGATCCGTACAAGTTACTCAAAGGCCGACATAAAAGCACTTATCGACAGTGGAGCGACTGACAGCTTCATACATCCCAACTTCACGCGACGAATGGGATTGGGACTTAAAGCATTAGAACGTCCCAAAAAGATATGGAACATCGACGACACCAACAATAAAGCAGGGGAGATCACTTATTATGTCGACCTTGACGTACAAACTAAAGGAATTCACAAGGAAATGTGCTTCCTTATTACCAATATTGGAAAGGAAGATATCCTCTTGGGATACCCATGGCTAGCCACGTACAAACCAAGATTCAGCTGGCGGCATGCAACAATACAAGAGGACGCGCTACCTGTCATTATTCAGTCCGTCAACCCTACCATCACACGAACAAAGCCAGTTATTGCCACTACAATCACTGAAAGCGACAAGACGTACATCATAAGCGAACTAGAAGAACAATGCTGCCTTTACACGACAGCCACCAAACTTGCCATCGCCGCTGGACCTAAGAAAGCAGCCGATATTCCTCCAGAGTACAAAAAATTTAACTCCGTCTTCAGTGAAGAAGCATCACACTGCTTTCCCCCTTCACGAGTATGGGATCATGCAATTGATCTCAAGAAAGACGCCCCAGACGCGGTTCGATGTTCAATATACTCCACAACACACGATGAAGAGATAGCACTCTGGGGATTCCTCAAGGAGAACCAAGAGAAGGGGTATATCCGACCATCCAAGTCACCATATGCTTCACCCTTCTTCTTTGTCAAGAAGAAAGACGGGAAGCTAAGACCCATACAAGATTACCGAATGCTTAACAAGCACACTGTGCATAATCAATACCCACTACCCCTTATTTCCGACCTCATTACCGACCTGAGCAGTTCATGGATATTCACCAAGCTGGATATCCGATGGGGTTACAACAATATACGAATCAAAGAAGGCGATGAATGGAAGGCTGCATTTGCAACCAAGTTTGGACTGTTCGAGCCGACAGTCATGTATTTTGGCCTCACTAACTCGCCAGCAACCTTCCAAACTATGATGAACTACATATTTTGCGACATTATCGACAAGCATGCCCAGAAGGGGACAACAATCCGTGTCTATATGGACAACATTGCCATAGCCACCAAATCGACGAAGGAGAGCCATATAGAGGCGGTTACTGACATCCTTCAGGTTGCTGTTGACCACAACTTATACTTCAAGCCGGAAAAATGCACATTTGGCGCACCCAGTATCGATTACCTGGGGGTAATCCTTGAAAGGGGGGTAACACACATGGATCCCGTCAAAATTGCCGGTATCAAAAACTGGCCTGCGCCTACAACAGTCAAGGAAGTACGCTCTTTTCTCGGCTTTTGCAACTTTTATCACACTTTTATCAGGGCTTTCGCAACACACACCTGCCCATTGAACAAACTAACATGCAAGGACACTGAATGGCAATGGACCAACGATGAACAACAGGCCTTCGACACCCTAAAAGGTCTTGTAACAAGTGAACCCGTACTCACACACCCAGATCTCACAGCACCATTCGAACTCGAGGTGGACGCATCAGGATTCGCATTGGGTGCAGTACTGCTACAAAGGAAAGACGATGGTAAGAAACATCCGATAGCGTACTACTCATCCACTCTCAATGAAGCGGAACACAACTACGATATCTGGGACTTGGAGTTACTGGCCATCGTCAAGCCACTACACCAGTGGAGACCCCTACTAGCAGGATTGCCACACAAGATCAAGGTGTGGTCTGACCACATGAACTTGCAGTACTGGAAGCAACCACACAAGATTAGTCGACGCATTGCCAGGGAAGTACTCGAACTCACTGAGTATGACCTAGAGATTCACCACATAAAAGGCACAGCAAATGGAAGGGTGGACACCTTGTTGAGGTGACCAGACTATGACCAAGGAGACCATGACAACAAAAATGTTGTGGTGCTCCCAGAGAAACTCTTCGTGCGTGCCCTTTATACCGAAATCACATCAGAACCTCTCCTCGAACGACAGGGAATCCTGGCAAGTGAGGACATGAGGAAGGCACACCCAATATGTGAACAAAATGAAGACATACTGAAGCCATGGGTTGACGCCCACAAACTCAAAGAAATTGAAGGTCTGTGGTACAAGGATGGACAACGAGTGGTTACAGGTGGACAACATGACAAGTGTACCATTATCCGGGCCCACCACGACACACCCGTGTACGGACATCCGGGAATCAGCCATACCACACAACTAGTGATCAGACACTACTGGTGGCCGCAATTAGGACAAGATGTGAGGGAGTATGTCAAGGGATGTGCTGACTGTCAGTGCTGCAAAATCCACAATCGTCCTACCAAAGCACCACTCCAACCAATATATCCTAAACCAGAAGCGCTACCCTTTGAGACCATTGCGCTAGACTTTATCACAAAACTGCTGGAGTCACAGGGGAGTGACTCCATCCTTACAGTCACCGATCATGACTGCACTAAGATGGCGGTGTTCATACCCTGCAGGGAAGAGATCACAGCTGAAGAAACCGCTGGACTGTACCTTAAACATGTGTTCACTCGCTTTGGACTTCCCTCACGCATCATGAGTGACAGAGACCCCAGATTCGCATCCAAGTTCACAAGAGAACTGTGCAACAAGCTGGGAATCACTCAGAACATATCCACCGCCTATCACCCACGCACTGACGGACAATCAGAAGCCACAAACAAATGGGTGGAACAATACTTACGCTTTTGGGCAGATGAGCAACAGACAAACTGGACGCAATACTTACCCCTTGCCGAGTTTGCACACAATAATTGGCCCAATGAATCCACAAGGGAGTCGCCATTCTTCCTTCTGATGGGTTATAACCCACGCGCTGATTGGATAGATAAGTCATCGCCCATTCCCCAGGTGGCGTTACACCTTCAGCAATTCAGGGAGATAAGGAAACATGCCCAGGAACTGATGGTCAAGGTGCAAAAGTCGTGGGTGTGCAACAAAGATATGCCCAAGTATGATGTTGGGGATCAAGTGTGACTGGAAGGGTGCCATCTCCGAACCAATCAGCCAACTGCCAAGCTTGCACCCAAGCGGCATGGGCCTTTCAGGGTTGTCCAGGTGATGTCCCCTGTCAACTATCGCCTCGCACTTCCCACACAGTGGAGCATTCATCCAGTGTTCCACATCGATCTTCTCACCCCATATCGCAAAACAATAATGCATGGGCCTAACTATCAGCACCCACCACCTGATTTGGTGGATGGAGAAGAAGAATACGAAGTCGAGAAGGTACTAGACTCACAAAGGTTTGGCAGAGGGCGCAAACTGCAGTATTTGGTTAAGTGGAAAGGGTATCCAGACTTGGAGAACCAGTGGGTCAACAAAGACGACATGTTCGCGGATGAGGCGCTCCAAGACTCTAAAGCTCGACACCCCGAGCACGAAACACATATAAGGCATCTCTATTATACCGATACACGCCATCCCTCTCACACCTTCA
The DNA here is from genome assembly GCA_015025155.1 of Lactarius quietus. Lineage (NCBI taxonomy): Eukaryota > Fungi > Basidiomycota > Agaricomycetes > Russulales > Russulaceae > Lactarius > Lactarius quietus. Next base: position 7,277 of record WITN01001134.1, read on the forward strand.
TGTCTAACGCTGAAACTGCTGCTGCCTCTCTTGCCAAGTATGTCAGCGACGAGTCCTCCATCACCCAAGAATAATTCTGTGCTGTCCTCTCTCACTTCCATCCTGTCGACTCAGCCCAATTGTCCCCTGCCTCCGATCAACCCAAGTGTCTCCCAGGAAGCCCAGACGCTGCCCCCCCTGCGTACAGTGGTGGGTCCCTCCATCTGGAAGGAGGTAGCCATCAGTTGGAGGATCGAGCAGCTGCAGAGGGCTCGGGCAACGCTGCAGGAGCACAGGCAACAATTCGCCCAATCCCATCAACCAGTGACATGTCCAACATCATCTGTGGCTCCTTTGACGACGACTACAACCATAATGCCTGCCACCCTTCCACAGGGGCCTCTCCTCGACCTTCGCCTCCTCCACTCCCAGTTCCACCACCAGTGGAAGTCATCTACGTCGTGGAAACAACTGACGCAGAATCTGAACAAGCCGTTGAGAAGCGATGTGGACAGGGCTGGGCCATCCACCATGACTTCAACTCTGAGGCGGACCAGTCGAAGGTTGAGGATGAAGGAGACGAAGAAGACGAGGAGCCCCTCCGCCGCACCATGTGGGTCAAACAGACCCTAATCAAACAGCCAGCTAAGTCGTCGCCTCGTCGCCCCATCTCACCGATCCCTGACGGTTATGAGGTCAATGTAGGGGTCAATTACATCCCCTTCCTCATTGTCGGACCTCAAGGCTGTGAAACACCCACCAAATACATCGAGGTGCACACAGAGAATGACCCATGGGTGCGCAGGAGGATAACACATAACGGTGAGGTCTACGTCGGTCCGATTCATGTAGGGGAGTCTTTCGACCGTGAGGACTTCGAGCCCTACGACACTAAACACCTCTGCTTCTTCCACACCTTGTATGAGTGTCATTCTCAAGTGGACGCTGGTCTTCGTCACGTTAAGGACCACGCCCTCGCTATCAAGGTGCAGCGCCTTCGCTACTATGAACGCCGCGTCCAGGACGTCAACGATTGCATTCAAAAACTGGAGGATGAGCTGTTCGACATCACCATGGGCAGACACGAGTGCGTACATCGCCTGGAGAGGGCTGACGCGATTAGGAGGGTCATGGACAGGATGTCTCAGGACATCAAGAAGATGACCCCTTGGTCAGCTGAGCGTGGTCACTCAGGCTGAAAAGGGGGTGTTGTTACGAACGCAATAAGACACTTACTGTCTGGGCATGGCCACCACAGTAAGCGGTAATCGGTCATGGACTCATACCTCGTCATCTTGTTGTGTCATCTGTATAATAGACTTACTGATTCTGAGGAGCATTGTATTAGGACTTACTCACCACTAGGATAGTTGTACTAGGGTTTATGACTCGTACTATACTCTTAGCTGCGCTTCAAAGCCAGCACATACTTGTATATAACCTAGCACTGTAGAAGACGAAGCCCTCAGCTTAGTCTTCTTGACTATCACTCTCAATCATACTTGTCTCTTGTCTCCTCCACTTGTTGCTCTTCAACGAGCTGTCTGTCTACCCGAAGTCACCCTTCGATTGGCTGACTATTGAGCCTGTCTTCGTACAGCCCTAATTCCTAGGAAGAGGATTAGTGGGATCGCTCTGTGTATTTGCTAAGTCATTCAACGCCACGTTCTTCAATCTCTGCCTAAGTCAGGCAAGTGTTAGGTGATAACGCAACAATGTTGGTCCCTGATAATTGTCTATGCAATGGTTGAGATGAGGTCTACTGTCACGTGGTGACATCGTTCCGACCACTGCGCGCACAAAACGTCGTAGGTGCACTCACGAGCACTGGAAGAACTGTCAAGACTACCCAGAAGCACACACATGGGTATTAGGTCAGCCGACATATAGCGAAGAAGAAGAAGAGGTTCGCGCTCTCGTATGGGCCCAGGCAGATGGATATCCTGCGGCAGAAGAAGAAGACTATGAAGTAGAGGAGGATGAAGCCCTCCGTATACGCCAGTTAGTGAGTGGAATGATCATCCACCCGTCGTCTCCAGACACTGGCACAAGTATCACAGGAAGAATGAGGGTCACGTGATCTGTCACGTGAAAGTCCCAGATCATGCCTTGTATCTGGTCTAATCCATAAGTCATGGGACTTCAAGGATGGAAGGTTGTAACGTTTCCTCGGATGTGAGATTCCCGAGAGGCCGAAGAAGATGTCACGTGTAGAAGAGGAGGTCAAGTCCCAGGTCACAGTATGTATCTGACCTAAGCCATAACTCAGGGGACTTCGGTGTTGTATCAAGAATGGAAGATTATGGAAGGTTCTAGAAGGGCCATGGTAGGCACGAGGTCAGAGGCGATTCCTGACAGCTGAAGGTCTAGATATTTCCTTGTATGGTTCAAGTTCTGATGGAACAGGTTCTGATGCGCTGGTATTGCGCCTTGACATTTGTTATCTTGGTTCTCTATTGTTCTAGTATTCTATGATGTCATTTGTGAGTCATGTGTTGTTCTTATCTCTGACTCATGGTTGTGTTATCTCTGACTCATGTGGGGCCTTATGCCTCATGTACTGTATGTTTCATGATAAGCCCCTGTGGCTTGATGGACAATTCCTATTGGCAGATAAGGTCGTAGGTCGTGTTTACTATAGTTCAAGCTCAGTTTTAAAGCTAGCTTGAAAGTACTATATATACTAGGCAGGTTTCGCCAGTAGTCGTTAGCTTAGTTGTTTTGGACTTCCACCTGTATTCCTCTCAGGTTCTATTCAAAGCATTCTTATAGCAGAGTCATTGGTCTGTGTGACTAGTATCTTGTCTTGTTGCCAACTTGTGTGTCAACATCATCACCTTGTTAGGCCATCATCAAGGGGACCTTTTCTGGTTATTCGCCCTTCACGAGTTCTTGTTGAGTTGTAAGCCGTGCGCTTAGCTCATCGTTTGATTCAAGGAAGCCTTCGGATCCAAGTCGGATCAGCGTTTGGTGGAAACGCTACATTACAACTAAGCTTCTTTCTTCCTTCTATCAAACAAAGTCGTTCACACATTGTCCTTTAAAGGACTACATGCTCCAGCTTTCCCTGTTCTTCATCACTGCTTTTCTCTTCAAATACTTTTATCCTATCCGCACCTATCTTCCTTGTGTCACCTGCAAGAAGGTCAACCACATCTCGCGACTGGATATTATCGGCGAGTGCGAAAGGTGTTTCTGCAACAGACTACAAAACGAAGGATATTGGCAAGTTCGAGGACGCTGTACTGATGCCCTCTACGATGGGACGGTCGACCCCGACGACCTCGATGAATGTTCCGAGGATTAAACAAGGAAGAGTAATCACCCGCCCCCTAGGAAGAAGGGTGTGCATAGAGGAAGCTGAGTTATTTGAAAGAAATTGGGATCACATCAAGTCTGACTTCATATTGGAGGAGAAGTTCAGCAAGCAAAACCTCTCAAGATTATGCCGATCGTTGGAAATTTGGCAGTCAGCAGTAGAAGCCACGATTCGGGAGAAGGTTGCCTCTGAGGCAGTTCTGAAGCTGAGTCCAGACTGTTCTCCATCCCCACCATTATCACCATCGTTGCCATCTCAGGAATACAACCTCTCGCTCAGTATGTTCCCTGATGATGAAGAAGAAGAAGAAGAAGAAATGCCTGGCAAGGCGATAGAATATGCAGAAGGGCCAGACTCTGATGATGAGTCTGAGGAAGATGAAGACGAGCCTGGCGAGGCTGAAGAATCCGCAGAAGAAGAAGAAGAAACGCCTGAGGAGGCTGAGGAATACCTAGCAAAAGACATGCCATCGACTGGAGGACCCCCACCAGGATACGACGAGGATTGGGACGGACCCTGGACGCCAAAGCCAGAAGAGAAGATGCCTGAGGAGGCAGAAGAATACCTAACGTCGCCAGAAGTGGCAGAAGAAGAGGAGTGGAATAAGTATCAGCAAGGGAACACAGGGGAGTACACCCCTTATGATCCCAAGTTCATTAGTTCACCATTTTTCCTGGAGATGCCAGACGCGCCTCCAACACCAGTGGGCCCATCTCCATGGCAGCAAAACGTCGAGGCCGCGCAGCAGTCGCTGGCCCATTATCACGAGTCAATCGCGCCGGTCCCAATGGACACAAGCGCAGGAAGAAGTCGAGCAAGTCAGAGAGCCTCCTCTTGGAGTCGAGGCGTTGGTCCCCATGTGGACCTAAAAGTATGTTTTCATTGTGGAGTGGCAGGACACATTCGCCCCCATTGCCCTAACAGGACGCCGCCGCGCATACGCTGTCACCATTGTGGGGAGGAAGGTCACATTCGCCCCCTCTGTCCAAATAGAGGACAGCCAAGATTACGCGCAGGGATAACAAGGGAAGGTGTTCAAGATGCCTTCAGAAGATTCAAGAGGGCAGGAAGCCCTATGCAGCAAAGTCGGCAGAAGAGCCGCAAAGTGCGCTTTAGTGCGCAGGAAGACAGTAAACAGTTCACAAGGGGAAGCCCCCCTTCTTCAGTTCGTCGTTCACAATTTCTCTCAAAAGGTTCTCTCGCTGGCGTTCTATCGCGCAGTGTTCTCGCGGACGTATTGCGTGGTCGCAATTCTGAAGAGGAGGTAATGTCACGTGGTGACATCGTTCCGACCACTGCGCGCACAAAACGTCGTAGGTGCACTCACGAGCACTGGAAGAACTGTCAAGACTACCCAGAAGCACACACATGGGTATTAGGTCAGCCGACATATAGCGAAGAAGAAGAAGAGGTTCGCGCTCTCGTATGGGCCCAGGCAGATGGATATCCTGCGGCAGAAGAAGAAGACTATGAAGTAGAGGAGGATGAAGCCCTCCGTATACGCCAGTTAGTGAGTGGAATGATCATCCACCCGTCGTCTCCAGACACTGGCACAAGTATCACAGGAAGAATGAGGGTCACGTGATCTGTCACGTGAAAGTCCCAGATCATGCCTTGTATCTGGTCTAATCCATAAGTCATGGGACTTCAAGGATGGAAGGTTGTAACGTTTCCTCGGATGTGAGATTCCCGAGAGGCCGAAGAAGATGTCACGTGTAGAAGAGGAGGTCAAGTCCCAGGTCACAGTATGTATCTGACCTAAGCCATAACTCAGGGGACTTCGGTGTTGTATCAAGAATGGAAGATTATGGAAGGTTCTAGAAGGGCCATGGTAGGCACGAGGTCAGAGGCGATTCCTGACAGCTGAAGGTCTAGATATTTCCTTGTATGGTTCAAGTTCTGATGGAACAGGTTCTGATGCGCTGGTATTGCGCCTTGACATTTGTTATCTTGGTTCTCTATTGTTCTAGTATTCTATGATGTCATTTGTGAGTCATGTGTTGTTCTTATCTCTGACTCATGGTTGTGTTATCTCTGACTCATGTGGGGCCTTATGCCTCATGTACTGTATGTTTCATGATAAGCCCCTGTGGCTTGATGGACAATTCCTATTGGCAGATAAGGTCGTAGGTCGTGTTTACTATAGTTCAAGCTCAGTTTTAAAGCTAGCTTGAAAGTACTATATATACTAGGCAGGTTTCGCCAGTAGTCGTTAGCTTAGTTGTTTTGGACTTCCACCTGTATTCCTCTCAGGTTCTATTCAAAGCATTCTTATAGCAGAGTCATTGGTCTGTGTGACTAGTATCTTGTCTTGTTGCCAACTTGTGTGTCAACATCATCACCTTGTTAGGCCATCATCAAGGGGACCTTTTCTGGTTATTCGCCCTTCACGAGTTCTTGTTGAGTTGTAAGCCGTGCGCTTAGCTCATCGTTTGATTCAAGGAAGCCTTCGGATCCAAGTCGGATCAGCGTTTGGTGGAAACGCTACATCTACGCAGTAATGAAGAGAGCATACCATCATGCATGGGGTGACTCCAGTGACATATGCAGGGATGCCAGGTGACACCATGGAAATAGCAAGCCAGTCCTGTAACCCAGTCTGGAATGGTGCCAATCAGAAAAAGTTGCGCATCTGATAAATGGGAGGCTTACTTTGAAAACTGGCAACTCAAGTACCTCATTAAGGCGGTTGGTTTGTAGCATTGTATCGACCTTGAGGAGATGTGCCTTCAACTCGACAAGCATATGAAGGACAGTTGGGGACTGAAGATGTTAAGATGTGATGCCACTTTCGAATGGACAGGCGCACCTCTGCAAAAGAATGAAGTTCATCTAGATCTACACCACATTGGCGTGCAATGTCCTCGCAGGATGTCTTGAGGTGCTTTTCGTTCCAGGGGTGACGGGGAATGTCCTGGCTGGCCTGGATATGATGAGGTCATCATCAAAGTTGAAGCTGAAGTCGTTGCTATCCCTGTGGCGACGAGAAGCAGTGCTTGTCTGTGTTCCACCTCGGGAAGTGGCTGGGGTGCACGTAAGGTCAGTATTGGCACTTGCAGATGCACAGGAACTGCAAAGGTCATGACACAAGCTCATGGTGGTGGGGGTGTGTCCATGGAGAGGTTGTGTTGAAGTTGCAACTTTGTAAATGCCGCTCTGGTGACAAACAAAGACAAACAAGTGTGTCAAGGCACAAGTCAATTGAACAAAGTCATAAGTCATGTAGTGGATATAATACTTAATTGTACTGTAGAATAATTTATAAATTGTGTGGTACATTGGAGCGGTGTCCTTCACACATGCCTACTGAAGTGTCAGGATTTGGGTGTAAGATAGGTTGGTTTGGCTGTGGCAAGTTTGGCAGAACACATCTGGCCACATTGGATGCTGTCCATCTGTTTGGGGTATCTGTGATGAAGAAAAGTGATACCAAGGTGTCATAAGGTGAGAATAACTTGGCATAAATCTGTGATGTGTAGTCAATGATGAGTTGAAGGTGCAGGATAACTACCTGATGCATTTGCCATCTGTGAAGATATACGAGGATGAGGATGGAAGGGGGTAGTGGAGGATGTGGGGGATTGTGTGAAGGCACTTGCTGGTGAGATGTGCTGTTTGTTTCAGGAGGAGTCAGAGCAACATCAGTTGTTGCTTTTCAATTTCCAGATCGCCAAGTCAGCTGAGCGAATTGTGTGTTATTCCGAACACCTGGATTGGCATCCAGATACTCCCAGATTTTTGCAGTCAACTCCTGTTTCTGAACCTTCTCTGAGGCCAGAATACCAAGCACACTCGCCATTTTCATGAGTTCTACTTTCTTCTGTGAGCTAAGTGCACCTTTAAAACCGTGCTCTTGTCAGCTGCCAGACTTCTTGTGCCTGCCCAGTCAAACAGAAGTGCGTATGTGTCATCAGTATTGGTTGATTGGCTGGTGTCGTCGTCTTCAGGTAGTTTTTCTCCTCAGACAGTCTTGCCGCATTCTTCCTGAGATGACAATGTCACCATTAATGCTTGTGAAAGGCACTAAGAGATTGCATGGCACAACAGCGAAATGAGCTTGTAGTTATGAATGGAATGGATATTGACAACGAATCACACTTCCGGACTGTGGTCGACTAAAGGATGCGTGTTTCTGGTCTTCTCACGCTTTGCTGACAGTGCTGTTCCGGATCTTCTTGCACATGCACGAGTAGCAGTCATGTTGGATGTTGACAATACAAAGAATTTCCTTGTTGTACAGATGTCAATGTGTGCAGATGGCAATAGTTGGGCGCAGCGCTCACCTTTGCAGCAATGGCAATGGATCCTTCTGATCTGACGGCCAATACATGGAACTCCCATATGCTATGCACTCCTTGTCAAAGCTGTAGACCTCAAGGGTGACCTGTAAAGTGTTGGAGTTGTGTGGACGGCACGGCTTGCATCCTCTGCATTCAGGAGAACCTCCATCACGTGGCCATTCTCAACTGGTTGAGGTTAATACTGTCCATTACGAATAAATATCACTTACTGATGGTGCTGATTCCATGCCAGGTGTGTACGACAGTGAAATACACAAAGTCGACAAGTGCACTCATCCTTTCCATTGCGGGCAACAAATGACTCGACTTGTGGAATAAATGGTCTGAGTCTCACTCAAGCCATCGAATGAAGGACCAGGATTGAGAGACTTAGTGTCTGTCCACGTACTGGGGTTTGGGATGTAGCGTGCACGTAATCCAGACCTGACTTTTGTGTGGGGAGTTTTATGTTGCCTCGGAGACTATGAGCGTTGCGGGAACAGAAATTGGCAGGCACACCCACCTGGTTTTGATTTGATTTCCTAGGAAGCCAAGCCAATGCATGATTTGTCGCGTGTTGACACATATTCAGGATTATCTGGCCAGCACGTGCCCACGAACCAGCAGCAGCATCAAACCAGAAGCCCCCTGTGGTGATATTTTAATGTGATCCTGTGCGCGAACATGTTGCAGCTGTCACAACTGGGTGCTGTCAATTGCTAAAGATACATGAAGGCGGAATACATGATTAAAGATTCATAGTGCTCAGTTGAGAAGACAATTGCAGGGCCAAAGACGGATGAATGCGGAAGATGGACGAGAAATGGAACTTTGGCTTTGAGATAAGGATGCTTGGTGGCATTTGCTGTAATATTGAGAAAATCGTCACAGTCCATGATAGAGATGCCTGTTTGCTTTTAGGGTTACACAATTTGAATGCGATGACAGACTCACCAGATAACTTCCAAGTCTTCAATTCGGTGTGCCAGAGAAGGACAACGAGTGCACCAATGATATTCCATGCACGCATAAGTCCTGTGTCACAAGATCATAAATCAAGAATGGCATTACCTGCGCAAGACTTTTGAAATGCTTTCCATTAAGCTGTTGTGGTACTGGCAATATACTCCGCATTTGTACTTGGCACATTGAGACCATTCCATTTCACAGAGGCTAGACATGTTCGAAACAAGGTCAAAGACTTGGAGCGATTCTTGAGGTACCAAATCATCTGCGCCCAGAAATATTTGACAACACTGAGAAGAACTGTGTGAAGTATCTCCATTGGTGTATCAAGATGTATACTAAAACCTGTAGATGTTACATTCGACTGGATGTATCTGCTCGACTTGAGCGGCGAGCATGGAGTACTGATTATGCGAGGGTTCTGGTGTCAATGTCTTCGTAGCGACTGCCAAACCTCCCCGATGAGGGTCGTGGATATGGCGCCGACAGTATGCGAGAGCGTAGGGAATTACCCTAGGCGGAGTCATGAATATGCGAGCAATGGAGTTGATACGAAGTATCTTCAATCGTCGCAGAGAAGAGGGTTGGAATGACAAGTCGACTGGACTTGGATGCAGCCCGAAGATCGTGACAGTGTGAAGTCAATGAGATTCAAGAACTCAGACCTAAGGTCCTCGTTCGTTACAGGTACAAGTTATATACAAATCAGGAGACGCCACTACTGGTAGTTGTGCTACCAGGACCACCACCAATACTACTAGTATCAGTATAAGTATGACACTATATGGAACAGTATCGAACGAGATAGAAGCATAGAGGCGATAAGAAGGGAGTCAGGAGACCGAGAGGGTGCGCAGGAATAGGAAGTACGAGATAGAATGTGAAAATGGTCCCAATGATAGTCTATGTGATGCGAAACACTGTGACAAAAGTCCAGGCCGAACGGTCAACAGAGGTGACACGCATGGCTGATCGTAACAGTAGATGCCATAAGCGACAACATACCAGTGTAGTATTCATACGTACCCAGCATTCCAATGAGTGGGTTAATGCTGCTTTTCTTCAATAGAGCCTCCAAATCTTCCCCCAGCATCACCTGAATCTCTGGCTCAGAAAGTCGACTGATGTTCTCCTGAAGTGATGCACTTGCCATCTTCTCTGCCTCACAAGCAATGTCTAATATGCTGTCATGTTGCCGAATGTCCTCTGGTGTTTCAGTTATAACCTGCAATGGTGTGAGCACGCATGACATTTCCAAACACAGGTCCTACTGGGTTATCAATGCAGCACTCATCGATGCCCATTGAGTCAGAGACCAGGATTACTTGCACCAAATCAGAGCTGTCTTGCGCTAGCGTTTCTTCATCAGCTCTGTTCCTGTTTGGTAACTTCTTGCTGCGAAGTGCCTTCCCTTTAGCAGTAATGTAGCTAAGAATCGGCACGACTGTCGCATCCTTAATGCCAGATGATCATGCTGCTGATTCCACCTTGTCAGTACCACCGGGAAGGATGCAGAGCTCCAGCTGCTGTTCAATTTCTTGCCAGGTGTTGTCCAGATCACGTATCTGCCCAATCTGAGGCACATGATCATCCAATGTCAACGCGATCAAGAAAAACTTACTTTGAATACCTTCCCAAAGCCTTCATCAGTCTTTTTGTACACTTTGGTGCCTCCTACATGACATGTGTGGCAGAAATAGTTGGCATTCAGTCTGCACTGACTTGTCTGTTCTGCATGCATCGGGTTATCGCTTGCAGTGAAGATCAGATATGGGATTATCATGATCTCCTTTCTGGTCTTACAGTCATATGTCACGATGGGTGAATCTAGTGCCTTGCTGATAACAGTGAGGCATAAGGAATGAAATGAAGAAAAGACTTACTCCATTGAATCCTGCACCACATGCATGAGTTCCATTGGCAGAGCATTTGGGGATGATGTGATGAAGCACGTGCAAAACTCTTTGTCCAACATCTCCCGAGGAAGCCCAGCATTGGATAAATATACCACAATGTGCTTGTTCCATTGTTTGAAAATATTTGCCGATGTGTCATCCATGAAGATGATGACCGGGACAGTGTAGACCATCTGACCATCAGCCTTTGCACGTAGGGGATGGGGCATGACAAAGCTGTATTCTCTTGAGGTTTCTGAGAAGAGAGAGATTAGTGTTACATTTGAGTTGTCACCATACGTACCTGTGAAACCACATGCAAGTTCTTGTTTATTGGATTGAAGGTCGGAAAACAAGTGCTGAAATTGATCAATGTGAACACTCGTCTTCTCATCGGAGACAATGAAGCCGGCCTAGACAAAAAAAGTGGTCATTAGTCTGTAAATACCAAGAGTAAAAGTACAAGCTCCAGTCCACTCAGCTTTACAGCCAATGGACCATAAATCATGCACGCTGGGCTCATAAATGGGTGGACTATCTCTGTGTTCAATAAGGTCACTGATACTGGGATTGCCGAATAACTTCACGCCTTCAGGGAGTTGGTAAAAGAACCACTCTGGAATGAAATAAGTTCCATCAGTTTGTTGCAGGAGCTCGCCCACGAAAAAAATGTGTTCATTAACAAAGACAGTTGGGACAATGAGGGCAGGCAAAATGTCAAAAAGCATCTTGGAACCATGGAAAAGTTGTGCAGCATACCCTTTCCCATCAATGGGGTAGTCCCAGATAGCAAATCGGGTAAGAGGGTTAGCGTAGTCCTGCATAGTTGCTGAGTCAGTGTCCATGGGCCCATGTAAAACCAATATACCTTCGCTATCATATAGGAAATGTCTTGCACGAATATTTTGTGGCCAGCACCAGTTGTGACAGCCGTAACTGAGTCACCAACAAGGCCCTTGATGTACTCCTGGGATCGGGAAAGTGCATGGAAGGTGGGGACATCCCGTGCGCCAAGTTGCGTGGCCCACTCAAGCATGGCCTTCTTTTGTGCGACTGAGAACTGAAGCCAGGGGGAACTGAATAAGAGATCTGTCAAAAACAACTTAATGGTGTGAACGGATGCACATGGGATAACAGTTGTGACACTTACTGCGAGAGACAGCCATGGATAAGTTGCGGAGGATGGGTTGACTGGACCTGGACCATCTGAAGTAGATCACACACGATTGAGAGACACAATAGCTAGTGATATTCAGTAATGAACAGAGGTGATCGTAAGATGTACTTACAGTCAAAATCAATGTTGAGGTCACCGGTGTGCAAGTTTCCTTGATCATCATTCTTGCCTGGGATCGGAAACAGTGAGTCTTCATCCAACAAAGAGCTGGAATTCACACTATCTGTTACGTATCACCCATGATGGTCATGTGACACTCGCCGCATCAGGACCAGGATGCACGCAGGCCGACGAAGGCATGGAAGGGACACTGAAAGATCGCGTGGTGTAAGCCCAAAGGCTTGATGTTGGGACGGATTCCAGCGGGCCAAGGGTTGATCCCCTTTCAGAAGGTGTTCTGGATGGATCAGTCAGGAGGCGCTCGTATAAGCGCCAGGCCATATGCTTACTGAGGCATTACTGATGGCTGACTGACGGACTTACTCAGGGACTTAGTAATGGCAGTAGTGCTTTGTCACTTACTTACTGATGCCTTACTCATGGACACATGCGGACTCATTTAGTTGTAGTCATCGCCGAGGACTTAGGTTTAAACCCAGTCCTTGAGCAGTATATAAGTCGTAGTGGGGACGGTAGAGTTCCTCACTTTAGCATTCTCAGATTCCCTCTTCTAGGAGTGGTTCCCTGTTAATAGCTAGAGTAATCACACTCCTTTCTGTTGCTGTGTCTCTTGCCCTTCGCGGCATTGTTTCATCTATCTATGGCTGTTCCCTGTTTAGGGACAGTCCTTGTTCACTGTTGGCTGGTTGAGACGTTACCTCACCAGTGTCGGCTCTCATCGCACGTCAAAGTCGATCCTGCACTAGGCTGTGCAGAAGGTTTCGTCTGGATGCAAGTGCCATTCATTACACTATCAGTACGATGGTCAAGTTGGGTACTCAGTGCAGATAATTTGCAGCTATCATCATGGCTGTTGTCGATGTGCAAGGGTTCTTCCATCCATGAATCGTCAAGGAGTAAGGGACCATCGTAATTGCTGCCTTCAATGGTACTGAAAAGATCGGAGAACAGCACTGGGTCATTTTCCTTGGTGCTTATCGAATAGTTGCTGGATGCACGATCGACATCGTGATTTGAGGGTGGGGAGTTAGTAGCATGGGATGGCAGAGAGTGAGTGGTAAACCAAGTATTGCCTGTAACAGGGGTGTCACCATCAACTGTTAACTGGGATGACGTTATAGGGTTGAGAATAAGAACAACAAAAGTAATTGTTCTGACCAGTCTCATGGGTAGAGACTGCTGCACATCATCCAGTGCACCGAATGAAATAGGTGTTGGCCCAGCCATTCTTGACAATCCAGAGGGTATTCGCGATGCTGCCTTCAAACACCACTGGTGAATGCTGGATGAGATATGTTCTCTTGTGTGGCCAATCTTCATAATGACTGCTTTGTTCTTGTGCTTTGGACATATAAGACATTTGAAGGTTCTGTTCAAATGTCTAAGGAATACTAGAAGGGAGGAAGATGTGAAAATTGATCAGAAATCAACTAGAAGCATACCTGCAGAGTCGAAATCATCTCCTTGCACGAATCTGTGCTGAGGGGCCATCTGTTGCGTTTTGACAGTCTGAGTGAGAGTCGACTCTGCCATTCCATTGATTGGGCTCATCATGTGCTTTCTTTGATTGATTCGATTTGATGAGACCTGTTTCGTTCAACCAACTTCATGCATCATGGATGCCCTCACCGTGGGCACAAATTTTTACACAATGCTCCCTTCTGCACAAAACTCTCTATTCTTTTCTCTTTCATTGGAGGGTAATGTCCCTCACAACCTGACCAATTCAGAGTGGTAAGCAAAACCTGCAACATGCAATTGACATTAAACGAAATTTTTGAACAGCCTATAGAAATGTCTATCCATCTTCTTCCCAAATTTTCATCTCTTCACCCAATCATTCAGACTGTCCCTGCACCATCAGAACAAGCCCAAACCAGACAAGAGGATGAGGTGTGGCGCCACTCGGTAAGTAATATTTCTCGCTCCATCTCCCTGCGTTGACACTATGGCTTTCACAGATTGGTGTTATAGCGGTCCAATTCCTTCCCCTCACACCGAACTTTAATAAGACATCTGCAGAGGCCTGGTCATCACTTGCATCCAAAATTCAGCAGTGGCTGATATTTTGCATACAAGATCAAGAATTGCCCTACTGGAAATGGGGAGTCGAGGTGTTTTGGGTGGCATTCATTGCTGCATTTCCCATCTTTCCTCTCAGGGATTGGCCACTTTGGGATTTGCAAATCCCAATGGCTGGCCCATTCATTGAGAGTAAACTTGATGAAAACAACTTCAAAGAGACCACTCAGAAAGTGGTTGAGCTCACTGGCGAGGATTTGCTGAAGCGGCGCGAGGAGTTGTGGGAGGAGTTCTGTACCATTGTCCAAATCTTGTATCCTTACCCCATCCAAGCTGTTAACATCGCAGAACAGGTGTAAGTTCAATACATTGACATCACTTTGTACCCCCTATATACCCAATAACATGTTTAGAATCATTCTTATCTACATGGCAATCCTTTTTCTCTTTAATCCGCAAATTTCCACCACGCTTCATATGCGGAATCACCTGTATGACCCTTGTAGCCTTATGGGGCAACTTTCCATACGTGTGCATCAAGTGTATCTGGAAACAATGGACGAAAGATGCGTGGACAATGATGAGTAATGAGAGTTGCTATTGCGGGTTGGGCATGAGGACCTGTTGCACGAGCTCACGCGCATCGAGCGATACATCCTGGTGTAATTGGAACTTATACTGATCATCGTGGAAACACCTATGCAGGATTGAGGTTAAGTTACTGATGAGTTCACACCAGCGACTCACTGATTCTCTTCATCCTCGAAGCAGTCTATGAATTGAACGATGTTTGAGTGGTCTAACATCTTGTGGATTTTGATCTCTGCATAAAGCTAGAAGTTGTTTTGTGTCAGGAAACAATCTGGTCTGGGCAGTGAGCGTGCACCTTAGATTTGGCTCTCTTGATCATGAGCGAACTCTTCATTACAACTTTACAGGCAAGGTAGTTGTTGCAGGAATCTCTAACTTGATACACTTTCGCAAACCGGTCCTGGGAAGTTAGGGCAGGGTAATATGTAAGTACCAGAAAGAGCGGAGATGAATGGGAGCAGACCTCTCTAAGAAAGACATCCTTTGGTTTCTCAGGACTTCGTCATCTTGCATAACTTGGGGTGGCAGAGGGGGCTGAACTTTGGCATTCCAGAGTGAGAAGAGCACGATATCTTCTTTTCATAGGACGCTGGCTTTCATGGAACTTGAGCTTGAGGCCTCAGGAAGAACACAGCGTTAGATAAGGGGTTGCACCAAATGGTGGTCACCAAGGTACCAGTGGAGCAACCAGACAGAGAGAGCGATGTTTAACACCAGAGACAGAGACAGAGACAGAGACAGAGACAGAGAGAAATCGCAACTGGGTGGTTGATGCCTTGTACGCTCTGATCGAAGAGCCCTCGCTGACTAAAATGAGCACCAAGATAAACACCCACTTCATCCATGTCCATGAGACCCCCAGATTCGACCTCAGACAGTCCTTGAGCCCACCCTGGGGCAGGGTCCAAATGACACCACTCCAACGTCCAAAGTCCAATCCCTCTTACGGGATCTGTTCAGGGTTAGGTTAGCACTGACTTTCAACATTTGATTCACCTGGCAACAGCCCCCAAATAAGGTTGATACGTGGTCAAACCGGTAGCTGCCGATTGAACCCACCTCAGAGGGTCCCGTGATGAACGGCAGTGTACCAAAAGGTAGTAATGATACCCAAAGAGGGATCAGTGTCAAAATTATGGCTTAACAGGAAGAAAATATAAATAATTATGGAAGCATGTTCGCAAAATACAAATATAACAATTGAGAAGGAATTTCCACCTGATGGTAGCTTTTTCCTTCTACTAGGAGGTTTTTTGATGCACCCATCATATTCCTTCCACTGTGCACACTCTCATAATTAATTTGAGGGGGAGTGTTGGGATTCTGCCTGGAAAGGCAACCTGAGGTTAGACATAAATATTAAATAATATTTATATTAAAGTAGAATCTCTAATATACTCCAGGGAGTGTGCAGATAGGAAAAATCTGCTCCTGTCCAATCTATCATCTTCCTATGTGTGCTCATACTAAATGTTGCGCAGCAACCAGCGCAGCAAACAGTGTCATGGAGTCTCACCTTGTGAAGGTTTAGAGACTAATAGAGGTTTGTAGAGAGGAGTGCTCAAGTGTGCGTAGAGTGAACGACTTGTATTCTTAGAGGGGCTCTACTCCCCTCATTTATAGGAAAACCGGTCCCTATGGTCCACCCATGTCTGTTTGCGTAAAAGTGATGAGTAAAGGTGTCCACAATGATGTGAAACACCCCAGAAGTCTTCAATATCACCACGTGTGATACTGATAAGACTTGCGCCCTCCATATTGGAGTTGCGCCCACTTTGTGCATAACGGAGTACCCTAATATGGTAATCATATGTACGATACTACTGTAATGTCGTAACTGCTATAGATAAGATACGTATGTACTTATTACGTTTCAACACTCCCCCTTGCTAAGTATACTGTGTATATACTGAGCAAAGTAATATAGTACAGTAGAGTAACTACTTGATGACAGCAATCAAAGGATCATTCGCGTATTATTCGTAGGTCATATTCCTTCATCATGTCATCTGTGTTGAGAGAGAAAGAGTCGCGTGAAGAAGATTGGGACTAAGGCTGAACTTTTGGTAAAGCTCGATCTTTTCCACTTCTTTGCGAGTGTGCCACGCAAAGGCATTACTCGACACATCTTCTAAGATTATCGGGTCTGACTCGGATGCATAGGTATGCCATCTGAATGTCAGGCTCTTCCGAGATCTATGCGACGATTTCGTTCTCAATCTAGGATGAGTAAAACTCAAGTCCTAGTTGTTCCCTAAATTTAAGAAACTTTATGCGTCCCAGATTCTTAGTAAATAAATCGGCGGGGTTCTCGGCTCCTTCAATGAACAATAGTTCAATCTTCTTTAAGCGAATGACCTTGCAAATGTAGTGGTAGCGTAGGTCTATATGTTTTATTCGCTTTTCCTGTACAGGATTAGAAGCAAGGAATATGGAGCCTTGATTATCTCCGCATAATGGAATTGGTTCTAAAGATATTCCAATCTCTTCAAAGAGAGATCGAATCCAGACCAACTGTCTACTTGTATCTGAGATAGACATGTATTCTGCTTCTGTGGAAGACAGCGCAATAGATTTCTGCGCTCTTGAATTCCAACAGAATACTCCATTAGCTAATTTAACTAAGTAGCCTGTAGTAGACTTTCTCGTTGTTGGGTCAGAAGCCCAATCAGAGTCCGCATATGCTAGTAAACCCCCATCACTTTTGCCATCATAGACTAAAGCGTAACTAGAAGTACCAATGAGATAGCGGCAAATATATAGTGCCCTATTCAAATGGTCTTGTGTGGGTTTGCAGCGTATTGCGCAAGTTTAGTCACTGCATAGGCAATGTCTGGTCGAGTTCCAATCATGATATATAGGATGATCCTATTACTTGTTGGAATGACGCACGAATTTCTGGGTCTGGTGAACCTTTATTGGGTACTGGTTGATACCCTTCAGGTAGCGGTGTAGGGACCGCTTTTGCATTTGTGAGTTTAAAACGCTGCAGCACTTTATGTAGATAATCTACTTGATCAACAAGGATTCGACCCTTGGATTTAATAATGCGCATGTGTAAGAACTCTTGAGTATCACCAAGGTCACGACATTCCCAGATTTTCATAAAGCGTTCCTTTAGGGAACTAATGTCAGACTTGTTCTTTCCAAGGAATAGAACATCATCGACATATACTATCACTACAATGGTTTTATCTGCGTTCACAAATAAACCTGAGTCTGATAGTAAGTGTGTGCATCCTATCGTAGCCATGGATTTATCAAGCGCTTTCCACCATGCTAAAGCAGCTTGTTTTAGTCCATATATGGCACGCTTTAAACGCATCACTTTATTTTTCTGGCGGGGGTTTTTAAACCCTTCAGGTTGTTCCATATATAGTTCCTCATCGAGTTCACCATATAGGAAGGCTGTTTTGACGTCTAA
>WITN01001135.1:0-24998 GCA_015025155.1 Lactarius quietus
CGAATCGAGGGTGTCTGCTTCTTGACCGTCTATCGGTCCTTGTTGATCAATTGGTCGTGCGTCGACCAATGGTACGTTGATGTGTAAGTCGTCGGCTGCTGGCCGTGTTGCTTCGAAATAGTTGTTGGTGTTGCTCCACCTGAGTTCGATCCAGCAACAGCATTCTCTGTTGAATACTACGGGATGATATCTTGTGAGGTAGCTGCTCTGCGTAGTAGCCTGTGTTGTTTTCTTCGGATCTTCTGGTGTCTGGTACGTGTCGCCACCTTACTCTTCCTATAAGGTATCGAGTGGTGCGTCTCGTTCTCTTGATTCGACGCGATAGGTACGAAGTCCCAACCGTCCTTGGTATTGAGAGTCGCCACGGCATTCAATTCTTGTAGAGCTTGAAGTTAATGTTACGTGCAATCTGCACATGAGCCTGACTTGGGCAACGGCAAGGTGAACGCGGTGACTTAACAACCCATTAACTCTAGCACGAAGGCAGAGTATCGTCTCAATGCGCAAAGGCGGAGTCTTGCTTCAATGGCAACGTGGTCCGAAAGGACAAGGAGAAAGAGAGAGAGCCTGCTTGATTCGATATGAGAAGCGTACAAGAACTTCAAGCTGCCGACCACAACAGTCGACAGCTCCCTTATAATGGTAAGTAACACGCCACTACTACTAGTAACAACGTACAACGCTCAACAAATACTAATACTATCAGTAAGCCGCTCACTAAGAGCATCAGTCATCATCTGTCATCGTACAGTAAGCAGTCAGTCATCAGCCGTCATCATCGTACCGTAATTGTCCTGTTATGCCATGTCCCCTGGGTTATCGGCTTAGGTCAGATACTTACTATGACCTGGGACGTTACACAAGTGCACGCCGGCGAGCTGCCTTGCCAATCCCGTCAAGGCGTGCTGTTGGAATGTAGCCAATCAGCATTTGAGCGCGGCGTGATGGCTTACGCCGGATGTCCTTCGGGATATTTCCAATGGTTAGATACACCGGGTATGCAGCCTTTGTCCGGAAAAGCGCGATTTGGGTTTTGTCTGAGGAGATGATGACCGGGACGACAGTCGTGCCTGGTCGTCGTGCTTCAAGCGATGTCTATGGCACAATGTGAGAACTCAAACATGTGAAAGAACAGGGAGCGCACCTGGACAGCCCACCACCAGTCGCCAGTGTGCATCTCACTGTACACACGGCTTGTCCTCTCACGATTGGTGTAGTGGCGTTCAGGACCAAAAATGAGATCGCGTGCTAATTCAGGATCACCAAACAGGGTCCGAATGGACTCCAATATGTCACGGTAATAGAACTCGAGGGTTTCACCTGCAATGGTCAGGTTCTGGCACTTGAATCGAGGGCGACCTGGTAATGCGTTATTGATTATGTTGTTGAGTTCATTAGGCGTGCGATAGGATAATCCCAATTTGTCAACCACCTTCCATGCTAAATTAGTAACAAGCTAACGAACGAATGGGGCTCACTTACCTCCAGGATTGCAAGCAAATCTGCAAGTGCAGATGATGTCGACCCACGCGTTTTGGCCCACTGTGCGATCTCCCAGTCACATTGGGAGTGAAATGGTGCCCAAACTGACGACCGGAAGGCCTCTTGACTGGAGTGATAGATGTGCAAACCTTCCTGCGCACCAGGTATCGGTGCTCCTGCATTGCCGTGTGGAAAGTTGTCAACTGTTAACGGCAAGGTACCTTCTAAGTCACCGCGTTCGAAGTGAGTAGCTGGCAGCGGCCCTGGGTCTGATGACCCTGATCTGACTGATTGTGATGGATCTTCTGGCTCAGAATGTCGGTGTTCGTGCTCAGCAGACACAGGATTGTAGTCTTGATCAGGATTGTAGTCTTGATTTAGTGCCTCAAGGAGATCGGCATCGTGAGTAGCATCTGGATCAGCGGTGTCTTCCTCGTTGTCAGCACCTGCAGTGCCATCGACAGTGTCTTCAGCAGGTGCAAAGTCAGTGGATGCTGCATGTTCAGCAGGTCCCCTGGGTGCCACATTGCCAGAAACATCAGTGTGGCGCACATCTGAGTTCACACATTAGCCAGTACACACATGCAAGGATGAGACAATACCATTTTGTGGGGGGGGTGTTCAAAAGTCGAGTTCCCACCTGCGGAGCTCATGCCATGGTCCCATGATGTCGCAATTTGGTTGGAGACTAATGGATAACTTTTCGAGGCACGGCAACGTGTACGCCGAGATCTGTTGACATGTTGAGAAAGGCCGTGCAGGGTGAAGGCCCGATTGCAGCCATGACAATGAATTTGTGGCCGGCTCATGAGATCTGTCTTTGTGGGGGGTAGGGAAAGGGGGTATGACACGGAGAGCGGGATCTCTAACAAATATAGTTAGTGCAATGAAGTTCTGAGAATATAAAGAGGACGTACCATTGTACCCAATCCTCATTCCATTTCCTATCAGTTCTCCTCCTAAGGCAGAGGACATCAGGAACCGGCAACCCTAATCTGGCAAAATGTTTCATTTCTTCACTCACGCAAATGCTCCACTTCAAACTCATATTAGACAAATGTAACTACATAGAGTTGAAGTACAGATGCATAGCTACAGAAATATCAGAAGCTTTAAGAAAAATATCAACTTTTACAGGGAATTTTGCCTAAACAATCCATCTTTTGCTAAAAGCATTTTCTCGCCTTTGTGAGTTGACTGGCAATTTTTGTCAAAATCAAATCTTATTTTTGTCTACATTACATAATCAGTCACGTGATTTCTACTGTATGGAAAGATATGCCTGCTTACCCACTCGAGTCCTAACAAAACACATATGGGCCATAAAAAGCAAGTAAACATTTTGCATGCACAAACCCTTGCAAGAGCACATCAAGCAAAGCAAGAGGTGCCAAAAAACCATATGTTCTTACCTGTCAGGTGCACAGGCAGCATGGGCAAACAGAAAGTATCACAGTCATCACACCCTTCCCCCAGATATGATTAGAGAGATAAAAGATTCTATATGTTACATTTGACTGGACGTATCGGCTTGGCTTGAGTGTGGGGTGTGGGGTACTGATTCTGCTGGTGGATTCCTTGTTGGTGTTGTCACAGAGAGGCCCAAGCTTCCCCAACTGTAGGTCATGGATATGGCGCCAACAGTATGCGAGAGTGTAGGGAATAACCCTAGGCAGAGTAGTGAATATATGAGTGTTGGATCTGATATGAAGTACCTCCAAACATCACAGAAAGGAATAGGGGAATTGACAAGTCGTCTGGACTTGGATGCAACCTGGTGTCTGTGACAGTGTGAAGTCAATATGATTCAAGAACTCAGACCTAAGGTCTAAGTCCTGTTACAGGTACTTGTTATATACAAACTGGGACACGCCAGTACTATTAATTGTCATACTAGGATTGCCACTAATACTACTAGTACTAGTACAAGTATGAGGTCATATGGAACTGTGTCGAAAGCAACAGAACAACATGAGGTGTAATAGTAAGTCATGAGACCGAGACAGCACATGTGAGAGGGAAGTGCAAAATAGAAAACGAAAATGGTCTCAGTGATAGCCCATATGGTAATGCACACTGTGGTAAAAGTTCAGACAAAACAGTTGAGAAATGTGGCACACATAGCCGATTGTAACACTGTACTCCATGAGGAAAATTTCTACTATACATGCAATCTTTCCCTTTAGCTTTCCTATCAACTTTGTAGCTAATCTCTAGTCTGAAACACAGATTTGTCTGCTTATATAATCAGGTACAGAACCTAACCCTAGGGTTTGCAGTTTAAGTTAGGGTTGCTGGTTCCTGATGTCCTCTGCCTTAGTGTGCATCATCTCTTATTGTCTTTTACCTGGTTTTTGAGCTTTGTAGATGGCCCCACGAACCCGCAGGTCTCATATCAGAGAACCGAATGGTCACACGCGCACTGTAGCAAACGAGAATGATCTTCCATTCCAAAGTCCTACTCACACAGGTACATCAAACCAAGTGAATGGTGCAGGCTCCCACCGCAGCAATGCCCAACCGATCATCCCTCTGCCAGGTACGTCTAAAACCTTGTGCTGTAAGAGTCGACATTCATCGTCACAAGTTCGCGAGAAACGTACCTTTGATTCCAGCAGCATGTCCTTGGCCTCAGAAACACGGACAAGCACACCTAAAAGGGCCCGAATCGTTGGTGTGTGCTTCACTGAGAGATATCGTGGTGGTCCTGACCTTTGTATGCTTGTAGGTCCCACTCATGGATGTCCGATGCCTCTTGACTTAGGCCAGGGAAGTGAGATCGTAAGTCAACCGCAGATCGATGACAGCGCGATAAAGGGGAAGGGGAAACAATCACTTCAACGCAGTGAGTGAATCATTACTAATCTATTTGTTCACCAACCAAACAAGAAATTTTTCAGCTTCGTCATATTACCCTGGTCACGGCGATACCACCCACGTCCTCTCCCACCTTGACCATCAAAACGACGGCTTCCTCAAACCGAGTGTCAATAACCATGATCTTGAATCTGATGGGGGTTGGAACGATGACGAGCAGATTGTTGAGCTTGCAATCAAAAACCCGTCCAGATTCTCTGAGGTGATGGCCAATGAGGTAAGTTCGCAATGTATTTCAGTTCATTCAAGCTCATACTAGTATCTTCTTTCACAGCGACCCATCTGGAAGACAGAGGAGATGGAAGTTTCTCTTCCATCCACGCAGGCTTCTGGAACTGGTATTGAATATCTTGACACCGCTACCGGTCTGAGTGGCCATACTCCCGCTTTCAATATGCCAGTACCCACTCGAATTCCGACTCCAATCCCTCACTCAGCCATGATGACGGCTAATATCTCGGGTGAGTTTTTTTATTATCGAATGTTATATCTCATATTGACTTTACATTTGGAGCATCCGGGAGTGTGGCCCCTGCCACGCCCATCGACACTCCCACCAAGATCGAAACATCACCCGAGTCTGCCGTACCCACTTGGGGGGTGAACACGGACTTGGTTTTTTTTGATGGCTCGACAAAGCTTTTGCTGACCAACCAGCGCCCGATCATCCGAGTCATCGTTCAAGAGGCCATTGAACATCTCCGAAGCTCTCTGTTGGTCAAGAACGCCTTCCCCGATCCAGTCATAGCATTCGCCTTCACGAAGGACGCTCTTCGTCTTGCTGCTGAGCGCTGTGACAGGCCAGGTGTGTAACGTTTCTACCAACGTTGTTCCGACTTGGAACTCTTGATGACCTTGAACCAAATAACAGACCGACGGCAGTTGAAGAACGATGGTCGAACACGAAAGATGAACCAAAGGGCAATGGCTTCGCCTTATACTGGAAGGATACAACAGGGATCTTCAAGAGATGAGAGGACAGACCACACAAGGATCAACAAGATGAGAGGAACAGGCAAACTAGCCAACACTTCAATTGTTCTCAAGGTAAACTCAAGGTAGACTTTAAGACAACGAAGATAAGGTCTCGTCTATCAAGACAGAGCACCTTATATACACTACAGGGCTGACTCCTAATCTGAGTCCCAAACAATAACAGGTATCGTACCATATTGTATCGTCCAATCAGCTATCAGGGATAACGACCCAAGCAACATACAGTACATGAGGCATAAGGCCCCACTATGAGTCAGTGATAACAAAGTATATGACTCACTATCGTCCAATGATCATCCGGCGCAACATCAGCGCATGATAAGTACAGCCATCAGGCAACATCAGAATGTTCTAATCAGAAAGAACCTAAACAGGACAGAGCCTAACCATGTTGGGAATCCCGCATCCAACTATACCCTCTCAGGAATTATATCTCGACCTGAGGTAATCGCTGTTCCCCCGTGACTTATCCTTTAGACCAGATCCACATGGTCTGGGGGTTGCTGATCACATGACTAATCACGTGATCCAGACTGACACATTCCTAGACGAATGACATCGCCAGTATTGTTATCCACAATGAAATGGTGTCGGTACTCAACAGTCACGCGACCTCATATGTCTCATCTGCATCCAATCTCAGAGACTCTTCATCTTCTTCTTCTTCAGTGAACCGCACTTCAGGGGGGTCTTCAGCCTTCACAGGCAACGCAAATCGTACTTTCATCGGCTTGGTGACACCACTGGCCATGACACGTGATCCGCACGTGACAAGGTGGATCTATTGTTCATAACCGACTCCAAGAGGATGACGAATATGTTGCGAAGCTCATTTCTTTAGTAAGTGCTATGATCTCGGAGATAACTTCACTAATATTTGATGACAGCCCCGTGCACGGATCTCCCTGATCCGTAGCGAAGTCAAAGACCACTGTAATGCAGTCTGCCTTGCTGCGATCCTTGGTATTGGTTCGGCGACAGAGGTCGCTCGGGTCATAGGCGACCAATTAAGTCACTACACATATACGTTCCCGAGGGTGCCTCATGTGAGTGTGAACCCTTGAAATGAACCCTTACTGACGAAATATCAGAATTTCGGAGCTGGTGGAATGGTTAAACGGTCCCAGCCCTATAGGAACGAACGAATCATTGCAGTCATCCGTGACTTGTATTTCAATGGTGGGCCGATGTCCTTTGTAACCTGGTTTGGTCACCTCTTCCCAGTCCAATTTGCGGACAATGGGTGTCCACGTCGGGAGGTTCCCGTGCCTATGGTCGCTCTCGTAGCAACTGCGGTAAGTCTTATATTTTGTTATTACCACAGTGCTAAGTTCACATCTTAGCTGTATGCCACTCTCTACAAGTGGCGTTCTGGTGAACAGCAACCTCAAGAATTTTCGGCCAACGCATACATGGATGTGTATGCCGGCCACGTGAACACACTTAGGCATGTATTGGAAAACCGGGAACGTGCATTTCACTTGATGATGAGTGATATCTACACTCAAGCAAGGTGAGTACGCCACTTACTCCAATGGATTTAATCCGTGATGTCCTATGCTAGCAATACTCCTGGAACTACCTCGGCAGCCGCTCCAATTGCCGACCTCGACCTTAACACGCTTGAAGAGTGAACACGAAAGTCGAGTTTCAACATACTCGGCGACTCAAAAGACCCACTGTGAGCATCAAGATTATGTATATGACCTAGCTGACACGACCTTTAGTCAACAGTGTCGGATCATGGAGGCCTAGCGCTTTTCCCCATTAACTGCCCAAAAAAAAAAGAACTGTAACGCTGCTTCGCGTCGCGTCACCGTGTCCCGGATGTTCTGTCTTCATATTTCACTCCCAGGTTATCTTTCTCGTCTGTTTTTGTGCAACGCCGGCGTGCCTATCTTTCAATAAAAAGTTGTTATTGCCCCGATATAGAGTGATCACATTGAGGAAGAGCACGCAAAAGTTGTCGATAGTTTTCGCCGGGCTAGCAGACTTAGCATCATTACCTCGAATTTATTGCCATTCAAGTTGGTGGCACTCGAGTATAGGGTAAGGTGAGTAATATCAAAAGTCCCCGCTAATCTATGGCTATTATCCGTCGCTAACGCGGGAGGTTTTTCCAGATGACCGTGCGCAGCCTTCAGCCCAACCACGATAAAACCCGCGCGGAGCTTTGCTTTCCGCTGTTTGTCCCGCACCACGTTTGCGGGCACGTTTTCCAACTTGACGTGTTCCTTCACGGCAAATATCATGTCGGGGGTCTCAAGTGTGTGCTCACGGTACACCGCTTGTATTCGCTGCCTCAAGCAGACAACAGAGTGGGTGCCTTGACGGCGTTTTTGGAGTGTCCGAACTTGATACAGAAATGTGTGCTTGGCTCTGTGTACGTGGACGCGGACGTGAAAGAGGCCGTGCAGGATGCCGCGTTGCCGTTGTGAACTGCATGTATATAAGAAGATCTTGAAAGGTTGTTGAAGATGAGAACCGGCCGAGAGGCCGGGAAGTCGAGGTTGGGAATGGCGGTCAGAGGAGTCGTTGCCGGATGAGTGATGGCTTATGTAAACTCCAGTCCAGCGACAGTCAATGCCTCCGTGAGGGTCAGACAATTGCGTACCCACGTCACTGTACATTTCAGAATTCTCACAAGAGGAACAACAAGCTTTATGACCCTTTCCACATTCTCAACAATGCTCGTGCAGACACGTAGGATTCCAGAGGGTCAACCCCTTCGGCGTCACGGTATTGACATCCTGAGGGCTAACCCTGATGCAACTAAGGACATTTGGGAACTTCAGGAGGCTAGGTACACGCACGAGAACGCTGACACAATACACCGGATTAGGTTGTTCAGGTCTTGGTTTGGGTTCCCTAAGTCCTTCCTCTCTCTCGCCTCCTGCGACACATTTGCCTGATACGTGTCATCTCCGGCTTCCGTGCTTGGAGCGAGGAGACTCTATCGGTGAAAAAGGCAAATCTAAATAGATAGATAACTCACCCATCGCGGGATGCATGCAATTGTTCCACGTGATGCTTTGTGCCTCGTTATAATTGTATATAAAATCTATGAGTGCCTTGACAAGTTCGGTGCTAGCGGAGGGTCGGAGGAAAGCCCAAAGAGGTGGCGCCGACTGCTAACACGTCCGAGAGGTTCCGCGTGCGCTCGACGACGGCGCGCATCTCGGTGGGCGACGGAGCACATCAGCACCTGCAATGGAGAAGCTTGGTTCAATGCGCATTTCTTCCTCCGTCTTGAGTAAAAACGAAAGCGACGTACGGTTCCGGGTATCGCGATTCTGTGAGCAGGTCCACGTCCACCAACCTCATCACCTCCATGGGCACGCCCATGCGCTGCCTTGACGCGGCGACCCATATGCGTCATGCCGAATATCTCGAAGGATGGGACGGAAAGGTCGTTCATTTCACGAGCTTTGTGACTACTTCCTTGGCGCCTGTGTGCTCTGAGGATGCGGAGCGCCGTGCGGTTCACACACCGGTCGCCGCCGATTATTTTTCCATGTTGCGATCGTCTCGCGTCATCGACTCATCGTGAGGTGTATAGGCGTCACCTCGACGCTGTTCTGCGAAGCATGCCGCTGATTGAGTCACTGAGCTGTTGCTCAGTCAATCGCGCATAGGTACACTCCACCCGTACTGGCATGCATGCCAGTCGACAGGCCAAAGTCTCAAAGTTTGAGGTGGCTGTTCTTGTCTATTAGCACTTTATAACGGTTTGATGTCCCTACTATGATGTCAGCCTGAACTTAGTTGAAGACTATAGCACGCACCGATGGATAAAGCCGAGATTGTGGACGGCCTCAATGGCGAGGGTACATTCGGCCATGTAGAACCAGGTCACGTCCTCGGAAAATACGTCATATTTCATCAACATCGTCATAAGGTCTCCACCCGGTAGGAACTCCATGATCAGGTAGAGATATCGAGAATCTTGAAAGGAATAATACAACTGCACGACCCAATATGACGTTGACTCGGAAAGGATGCCGCGCACTGCGCGAACGTGTGCGAGCTGCACGCGATAAGCGTACGTAGTGCGGAACGGTACGCAGCACTCACCTGGTCGCGCTTGAGCATCTCGACTTTTTTGAAATGTCTTCAGTGCGCACACGCGTCCGGTATCAATGTTTTATGCAAAGCGAACCTCACCACAAAGGGCATGTCAGAAAGGGCGGTCGGGAGGGAACCCGAACAGCAGCAGATGGAGGGAAAGAACACAAACCATACCTCTCCGAACGCCCCCTTTCCAATCTCCTTGACCGTCCTGAAATCCCGCAGGCCGATCTTCAAGTTGGTCCGACGAATTCTGAGAAACTGCGAGTCTGTACGCGTATGTCTTCTAAACTCTCGCAGCTGACGGTCCTCTTGTACGCCCGCGAGTGATCGCTCGACTTCCGCACCTCTACGATGATGAAAACAGTAAGCATAACGTGAACGTGATATGATACACGAGGACGCGCACCGGACGTTCAGGTCTATCGCGGTTTCGAGAGCGAGGCGGTAGTCGCCCGGGCGCGGGCATCGAAAGAGAGGTCGTCGGGACGGCGCTCGTAAATCGTAATAGACGTGATCTGCGGGCTTGCCGGTGGTGGTTGTGATAGTAGTTATGGGATTGGTGCGGGACCATGCTGGGTGGACAAGGAGGAGGCACGAGGGAGCGGTGTGCTGTAGATTACTTCACTGTCGTCGTCCATGGCAATGGCAAGGGCAGCTGCGGCAGGGAGAGAAGTGTAAGAAAGGCGAGGTAGATTGGGATGATTGGAGAGGAACGTCGGTGGAGAGAGGGAAGATTCCCAACTGTCCTTGCTCTCCCCCATCCCTAACACATCACGTGACGTCATGTGATTGAATTTGAACCAGAAAAGGCTACAACTTCACATGTTTCAAGGTTTAAATTCAAGCTCCGCCTAAACTCACTATTATTATTATTTTGATTACTCAATAAATTTATTGCTCCAAAAAACCCAAAAAAGGAAGGTAAGTCCGGACTCTGCCACAAGACAACATACAGGTGAATATACTGTAACACAGAAAAATAAAAATAAAAAAGATAAACACAACAAAATTAAAACACAACAAAATTAAAACACAACAAAATTAAAACACAACAAAATTAAAACACAACAAAATTAAAACACAACAAAATTAAAACACAACAAAATTAAAACACAACAAAATTAAAACACAACAAAATTAAAACACAACAAATTAAAATAGAATAAAATCCCCTATGGTAGTGGGATCTATGTTGAGATGGAGGGAGAGGGTGAGACCAATGGTAGGTGGGAGAGGGAGGAAGAGGAAGGGAAGGTGAGAGAGGAAGGCAAGAGAGGGAGTCTGAGAGAGGGAGTCCAAGGCAGGGAGGGTGAGGTAGAGGGGTGTCACGATTGTCGAAGTAAGTGGGATGACAAGTCGCTCCCAAATACTTACTTAGTGTAACAAATGGCACTTGTGCCCAGACGAAACCTTCTGCACAGCCTGGTGCAGGATCGACTTTGACGTGCGACGAGAGCCGACGCTGGCGAGGTGACATCTCAACCAGCCAACAGTGAACAAGGACTGTCCCTAAACAGGGAACAGCCATAGATAGATGAAACAATGCCGCAAAGGGCAAGAGACAACTCAACAGAAAGGAGTGTGATTACTCTAGCTATTAACAGGGAACCACTCCTAGAAGAGGGAATCTGAGAATGCTAAAGTGAGGAACTCTACCATCCCCACTACTATACTTATATACTGCTCAAGGACTGGGTTTAAACCTGAGTCCTCGGCGATGACTACGACTACATGAGTCCACATGTGTCCATGAGTAAGGCATCAGTAAGTAAGTGACAAAGCACTACCGCCATTACTAAGTCCCTGAGTAAGTCCGTCAGTCAGCCATCAGTAATGCCTCAGTAAGCATATGGCCTTGGCGCTTATATGAGCGCTTCCTGACTGATCCATCCAGAACACCTTCCGAAAGGGGATCAACCCTCGGCCCGCTGGAATCTGTCCCAACATCAAGCCTTTGGGCTTACACCACGCGATCTTTCAGCGTTCCTTCCATGCCTTCGTCGGCCTGCGCGCATCCTGGTCCTGATGCGGCGAGTGTCACATGACCGCCATGGGCGATACGTAACACTTAGCATCTGGTGTGGATGACAAATTGGACTGTATGATGACTGATGTGATTAGTGGATGATTACCGAGCCTTAGTAGTAGTGGCTGCATCACTGATGAAGGCACATGCCTTGTAGTCTTTATAAGGAGGCTGTTGACTGATGTGGTCGACAGCTTGACACTTTTGTAACTCTCTCAAATCTACTCTGGGTTCTTCTCTATCACCCAAGTACCAGTCAAAGCATGATCCCTTAGGGAGGCACTTCCAGGTGTCCTCATTCAGTCACACCTACAAGCATTGACACACATTGCTAAGTTCCCACTCTTGTCACCACATTTAGAAGCTTAAGTCAAGCCCAAGCGCCAGCAGTGCATTACAAGGGGTGAGTGATGGTGAGAGAGAAAGGCCAAAAGAGAAGGGAGGCAGGAGAGGAGGCTGAGTGAGAATAGTGAGGAAGAGGGGGCAAGTGAGGAGGGAGGTGTTAAACTTGCAGCTGGTTGGGTGGACTGGCACACAGTGTAAGTTGCTAATATTGACAGAGTAAGTAAACTACTTGCCTGGCACACAGCGTAAGTCGCTGGGGTGCCAGAGCATACAGGAGCATGCTTAAATACACAGAAGAGAATATGTAAATACATGTTAAAAGGGAGGTGCAAACACCCGCACTCCAAGGGAAATGAATCAAATGATGTATTACAGTGATTGTCCCTGATCACAAGTCATATCGTAGAAACTAACTACTGATATATACATTGTCCATAACCACATGATCGTGCTGCGTCGTGCACTCACTCACACATGTGGCATGGCTGACACTGCAGTGTTGTGGCGTCATTCATGCACTCACATGACAGTTCAACAGGAGGGAGAGGGAGAGAGAGGGATGAGCAGGTGAGAGGGGCCATGGGAGGGAGGCCAGGAGAGGAGAGAGGCCAAGCAAGTGAGAGAGGTGAGTAAGAGGGGTGAGAGAGGAAGTGAGAGGGGCCAGCAGGTGGGGGATGAGAGAGGGAGAGAGGTTAGCAAATAAGCATGAAGAGAGGAGGAGAGAGAGGTGTGAGGATATCAAACATGCCCTGGCTGACTATACACCAAGACTTGTTTGAGTAGGTGTCATTGTAGGTGTCACATGTAACATTTCCACTGAACATTGGTCCAACTTGGACCCAAAGGCTTTCCTTGTATCAACTCCAAGCCAAGCACACAGCTTGCAACCTAGACAATAACTTGTAGAGGGTGAATAACCTCAGAAGGTCCCCTTGTAACGCCAAACTTGATGATAGCTCCAAAGACAAGTTGGCAATGAGAGAAGAATAGCCACAATGACCAATGACATTCTGAAGTGTTTGTCTCAGCAGTTCTAAGTCAAATTTACCAACTTTGCTGATGTAGCGTTATCACTAACACAAGCCTGACTTAGGCAGATACTGGTGCGCAACAAGAAACCAACGACGTAACTTCAGCAATATCCACTAGGTCGTAATAAGACACTAGGGAAGTTAAAGACCACGATGATCACTAGGGAATGAATCCACTAGGATGAGGCAAACAATCACTTAGTACCCAAGGTACTAGTATAGACAGACAGAGGGTGATGATTCAAGAAGACCAAGCTGGAGAGTGTAGCGTTATCACCTAATGCTGGCCTGACTTAGGCAGCTTCTGAGTGTGTGACAAGATACGGTGACTTAGCAAGTATATGAAGTACCAGATCAACGTGGGATACTGGACTTTGCATATAATCACAAGGGACCTAATCCACTTGGATGTAAGATGAAGAGTGATGACACTTAGTACCCGATGATACTAGTAGAGATGAGACGAGATGATGATTCAAGAAGACCAAGCTGAAGAGCTATGGTCTAGTATGTGAAGCTTATATACAGTTACGCGCTGACTTTAAAGCGCAGCTGGAATACCAAACCCTAGTACAGTTATCCTAGGTATGAGTCACTATCCGTACTAAAAATATCTGAAACACCGGAACATCCAAGTACCGTGATGCGTAAGTGTCCATGACTAATATGTGCTTACTATTGTAGTCATAACCAAGTAGTAAGCATTCTGAGACTCCGAGAATACGTCATCCTGCTGATTGATAAGTCCGAACGATGTCAAACGTGACAAGAGCCATGGTCAAGTTGTCAGAGATTATATACAACTACTCGCTGGCTTTAAAGCGCAGCTGGAATCCAAACCCTAGTACCGGTATACTAGTAATGAGTA
Organism: Lactarius quietus; assembly: GCA_015025155.1. NCBI lineage: Eukaryota > Fungi > Basidiomycota > Agaricomycetes > Russulales > Russulaceae > Lactarius > Lactarius quietus. The sequence continues at coordinate 13,697 of WITN01001135.1, forward strand.
AGTGTCCGTTCTAATAATACTTGAAACACCGGTAATCCCAAACACCGGCGACGCGTAAGTGTCCATGACTAATATATGCTTACTGTCGTAGTCATAACCAACTAGTAAGCAGTCCGAAACTCCGTAACTCTTGTCATCCCTTTGAGTCAGTAACAAAACGATGTCAATCGTGACATTATATGTCTTCACTGACACCATTCCCAACCAAAGGGGTCATCCCATCCTGCTCTAGTAGCTGAAAGCCCATTCAGTCCAGTTCCCATTGATACTTGTCAGTCTGGCTCAGCAAACACATTTACTGACAGCACTATATTCCTCATCCTCCTGAACTTAAGGACTCTAATTTGTTCTCTCCTGGCTTATAGGGAACTTAGTGTATCACAGAACAACTTAAGCATGTCTATTCATCACCTCCACCAACTGACCCCAATCCAAAGTGCACTGTCCTTCTTTAGACTTGGTCTCCCTTTCTCCTGCCACCCTCTCTTGCTCTCAGCCTCTTCCTCTTCCTTAGACCATATTCCTCTCTTGCTCTCCTCCACCTCACACTCACTTTATCTTCCTGTCTCCCTCTCAGCCTCCACTCTCACTTGCTTTCTCACACACTTGCTTGCTCGCCTTTCTCCCTCTCCCACAATCTCCTCTCCCTCTCTTCTGCCTCTCTCACTCTCTTGTCTCCCCTCCCTTCCTCTCCACCAATCCAACTGGGGGTTGGATCATGTCATTGCATGTGCCCTCTACTGCACCCATCTTCACCCCTCCATCACTTTCACAGCCCTCTATCTCTTCACTGCACCTGTCTTCATTCCTCTACCATCCTTGCTGTAATGCTCGAGTTGAGCGCTAGCTTGACTTAAGCTATGAACGCGGTGACAAGTAGTCATGGGACTTAGCAAATGTACCAATGCACACAGGCGTGGCCTGATGAGGACACCTGTAAGTGCCTCCCTAAGGGGTTCAGAGAGTATTGGGTATGGATCACACCGGGGTCAAAGTGTTGGAACCCAGAGTTGATTGAAGAGTAACAAAGGTGTCAAGCTACCGACCACATCAGTCAGTAGCCCCCCTCATAAAGACTACAAGGTGCATGCCTTCATCAGCAACTACACCACTACTACTACTGGTAATCATCCACTACTTGTATCAGTAATCCTACAGCAGTCCTTGGTAATGTGATGCTGATTCTTAGTAAGTATTTGGGAGTGACTCGTCACCCTGCTTATCAGCCCTCTTACCGGCCAGCTTGTTACACTTGCCCTCCTCCCTCACTCCCTCACTGATCCAACCTCTTTGGTTGAACTGTGCAACAAGTACCCTAACTCACAAAGAGTACACAACTAGCATTAGTGGAGCCAAAAGCAGCTTTTAAGAAGATCTATCTCCCACAAATATGTTTATGTTTTAGCTATTTATTTGATAATCAAAAAAGGCCATTGGGCACACCTCAAAAAGACATCCAGTCTCATTAACTTAGATCAATAACTCATTTTATTACCAAACTATGTACATGTTCTTTTCTAAGTTAATCTACTGTGCCCCCCCTCCCGATCCCATTCGCACACCACCCCGCTCACCCACACCCACCCTCACTCACCCACTCTCACCCACCCTCGCTCACCCACCGCTCGCTCACCCACCCTCGCCGCTCACCCGCCCGCGTCGCCGCCCCCCTCCCTCTGGCTCTCCTCGTCTGCCCGGTTGCGCACCAGACCGTGCTCACTCCCACCCACCCTCCTGACACGCATGCGGGTCCCCCTCTCCAGCTTCGTGCGCGAGAGGTGGGGGTGGCACTTCCCGAGCGAAGGAGAGGGGGAGGGGGCGTAAACCAGCTGGCGGTGCGTGTAAAACCCCCAGGGGGGGGGGTTGGGGGTTGCACCGCCGTGGGGCGTGAACGGGAACGGACGGGTGCTCCCCTTGTGCACCCGCCCTCCCCTCCACCCTGTTCGCGCCTAAATGAGGAGGGCGGGTGCCCTGTCCTGCGCGAAATGTTCGCGTACCCTATTTAGTTGTTGGCGTGTGAGTGGAGGTGGCGGACAAAGGGCGGTGGGGCGTACCTTACCCCGCCATCTTGCGCGTGGTGGGGGTGTAAAGAGGGGAGGGGAACCCTCACTACATACCCCTCCCCTTCCTGTTGCGCGACTGGTGGGCAAGAGGGGGCTATCCCAACCGTCCGGTCCGGCATGCACGTGTCTGTTCATGCTAGTCAAAGGAGAGGGGGGTAAGTAGGGTGGGTTACCTTTCTGGGTTGTTCTGCGTTCCAGTGGCGGCGGGGCACAAAGGGGGGCGCGACGGTGGCGAAATGGGCAGGGTGGGCAAATGGGGTGCGCACAAAAGGAGGGGAAATAAACGAACGTTCACGCGTTGTTTGCCTTGTTTGTCATGTATATACAGTGTGCAAATAGAAGAAATAAAAAATAAAAAATAAAGTTCAAAATCGGAGACCGAATCAAGTCCAAATCTAGGTCATGTGACTGTTAGACGGGGAGAGCTGGCCAGCTAAGATTCCTCAAGGAGAAACGATTTCTTCTTTCGGGAATGTACTGCAAATTTTCTTTTGGAATACTGCTAGTAACTGGCAGCCTCAGGGCAGTAAACTGAGAAAAACCTCCACGCTGCTGTAACTCACCGGCACGGTCTGGTCCTTTATGCATAATTTCTTAGAAACGTTACGGTTTTCAACATAGTACAATGTCTACTGTCTGGCCGCGTTGTGACTGCAGTGGCTACAGTTCATTGATTCCTCACCTTCATGTCTCTAAGCTCACCGAGTCGGAAAGGTACCCTATCTTTTACTTTATTCTTTACCTCAAAGCCTTCGTACAAAGACCCCATGGGAGTATCCTTTCAGTTCCCACCGGGCCACACTAAACTGGTGACCGTGACCGTTCGCTCTATCAGTGTCCAACGCTTCAATTGCCTGACGCCCTCAAAATTCCTCGGTTTCGGTGCTGCGCTACTAAAAAATACGGTAAGTTTGACTGCCAGTATTCACAGCACACCGCTGACACTGGCACTATTCAGTCCGAGTTACCCGGTCCCTCCCTCGTCATTCCCTGTTCGCAGACAACACAGAGCAACACAGTCTCTTATCCTCGATTATACATTACATATAGTCTGACTCCTTCCTCAGTGCTTTCATTGGATGAAGTCACGGTAATTCTGAATCTCCCACGATCTCCCACGCTAACCTTTATTATCTCTACCATAGTCGGTCGTCGTATCATGACCTATGCTAGTTTCTGGAACATTGTGCGCGTACTCGCCTTGAGGAACGACCGTCCGTGCGGTGTTCGCCAACCTTACACGATGACGCAGCATTGCAAGTTCGAACAAAAAGTAGAACATCTTCATGTCTCAGGCTGCAGCGATCCCGCTATCTTGGAAACATGTCGATTTTACTTTTGATTATACCAAGACATCACTAATAATTGCATCCTGTTCCGAAGACCAGTAGTAATGCAGTATGTTTAAACCTACACCATGGTGCTGAACCCACTTCGCCGAACATCCTATACTCGACCCGTGCCACACTCCGTCAATAACTGCACAATCCTTCGACATCCGGTGGACAATGCATGCTGAGAAGGTGTCTTGCCATACACACAACGTACTTTAACATTCGCCCCGCGTTCAAGTAGTAAGCGGACAATATCGCGGCGATCGTTCCTCGATGCGAGGTGCAACGCAGTAAGACCTTCCCGCTGCGTGGCGTTTATATCAGCACCGTTGTCGAGTAACAGCCGCGCGACGCCATCGCGGCCATGTCTTGCTGCGGTGTGTAACGGAGTCCAGCCAGAAGTGTCTCCCGAGTTTACATTCGCTCCATATTTGATTAGTGTCTTCGCAATCTCCAGTTTCCCGTATTTCGATGCTACTTTCAACGGAGTCTGGAGTAGTTCGTTCCGTTCGTCGACATCCGCACCGCCATCGAGAAGTCGTTGAATAATGTCAAGACGCCCGCTACTCAATGCGCTATGCAACGAATCGGTCTCATCGTCAGATGAATCGCCAACGTTCCGTTGCGGCTCCACAATCTCGAGAAGACTGTTATGTGAACCTGCTTCCGATGCAGTCGATCTTGTCGCGTTCAGGGCACATATATTCTTAAGGAAGCTTGTGACGCCACGCTTCTTGTTTTCCTGGGCAAGATCGAAGGGTGTTTTGTCGCTGCTATTTCGAAGGCCAACATCCGCGCCAGAATCAACGAGCAGCGCCACGACATCGAGATGTCCATTCGACGCGGCCGAGTGTGATGGAGTCCAGCCCTCTTTGTCCTGTGAATTCACATTAGAGCCACACTTGATTAACAGGCGCGCGACCTCCAGTTCCCCCTTTGCCGAGGCCAGGTCTAGCGGAGTCTTCTGATCACCATCCCGCACGTCGACTTCTGCACCGCGTTCGATCAGCAACTCTGAAACTTTGAGGTGACCATTAGAGGATGCGAGATGAAGTGGGGCCCAAAGATCCGCTTTCGGTACATGTACATCTGCCCCGTGGTCAAGTAAGAGTTGCACGATATGGGCATGACCGTATCGAGATGCCATGTGCAGCGACGTCCAGCCTCGATCGCTGACGGAACAAACATCGGCTTGATGCTCTATTAGAAAGCACGATACCTCTACATGTCCGCCCGCTGACGCCAGGATCAATGGAGTGTCATGGACTTCATTGTGGACATCGACACCAATGCCATGGTCGAGCAATAGCTGCACGACGTCAAGGTGGCCACATCTTGCCGCTGTATGGAGAGGAGACTGGCCTCTATTGTCGCGGCAGTTCACATCCGCTCCGTGCTTGATTAAGAAGCGAACGACTTCAAGGTGCCCCTTGCCCGAAGCAAGGTATAATGGAGTTATCTCTTCTGCATTCCGCACGTTGACGTCTGCGTCGCCTTCAAGAAGTGTCTCCACGAGGTCGAGATTGCCGAGTCGTGATGCGTTGTGCAATGGCATGTCACCATCCTTATCTTTGGATAGCGTATTCGCGCCTCTCTCGATTAAGAAGCGGACAATATTGAGGTTCTCAGAACAAGATGCCACGTGGAGCAGCGCTTCTTGATCCGCATTCGTCTTGTCCAGTGCTGCACCATGTCGGACTAGCAATTGGACGGTCTGGAGGGATCCGAACTTTATGGCCAGATGCAATGGCGTCCAAAGCTTGTCATCTTGCACATTCACATCGGCGCTGTGGGTCAGTAAACCCTCCACAATACCAAAGTATCCATTTTAGATGCAAGGTGCAATGGAGACTGCCCATAAATATTCCTGATTGCTACATCTGCCCCATGCTTCAGCAGGAGCTGGCAAACCTCCAGTTCCCCGGCCATCGCCGCCAGGTGTAACGGAGTCTGGCGTCGGACGAGCGTCTGGATGTTAACGTTTGCATGGTGTTCGAGGTACAGTTTTAGTTCGGTACGAAGACCGAATCTTGCCATGTTGTGCAATGAACTGTCGCCTTCGGAATCCAGGGCGTTTATATTTGCGCCGTGTTGAAGCAATGCCAGAGCAATCTCGACCTCTTTCTTCAGAAACGCAGCGTTTAACGGCGTCCCATTGGCCCCGCCATTAGCGTTTACATCCGTCGGGTGGATACGTAAGAGGTGTTCCACGATGCCGGGGAAACCACATAGCGCCGCGTAGTATAATGGCCTGGCCTCTTGTTGCGTAGGGTGCGCTGTCGCCAGGGATCCTATCCATGGACGATCAACATCGTATATCCAGATCCATGTCGCAAAGTAGGGTTCGTCTGGGTCAAACAGTCGTTTCATGAGGTCATCAACACGTGACGACACTCTCGGCTTTGGCATGGTCGACCCAGTGCTGAGCAGCGTAGATGGAAAGTGGACGTTTTTTACTGTATTCCGGTCGACTTCGCCATCTAGCTAAGCAAGACGCTGAGGGAGGCTCGCGCAAGAACGGCGTGGGCAGGAAAAGGCGAACATGATAACGAGAGAGACTCTCCCGCAGCGGTGGCAAGAAGCCGATCGGACGTCAAGAACTCCCTGACCGAGAAATGTGCAAATTGGACGACGTGAGATCCATCGACATTGACAACGTGATTAGACTAGAACAGGCCGACAGGACAGCCTGCTGCGCATCTCCAGGGCGCCAATCTGTGCTGTATTCCGAATCCTGCCGGCGTCGAATTGAACAGCAAGAACCTCGGCGAGTTCTTCAACGCGGAAGACGAATGGAGACAGTGAGACACTGAAATAGGCGATGGGCATATATTTGTTTCTCCGCTTCGATCCCAGCAATGTGCGTTCATATGTTTCGTCCAATTTGAGGCAGCTCGTCCAGAGTGCGTCGGATCGCTATTGGAAAGCAGCGGCGGAGTGTTTCCAATTGGCAAAAAACCCATCGGAACCTGTGACGAAATCAAAAAAATCTCCAAGAGATAGTATAGTGATTACATACATCCGTCCGCCCTCTCAGTGAGTGCATCAATAACCATTTGTCTATCTTCCGCTCTCCACTTCCGCATCTCCTATCTGACTGGACAGAAGAACTGATATAATCCATGATATCTTGCTTTTGACCAGCTTCATCGTGAAGAGAAACAGATTGGGATGATCGGTGTAAGTGCCTCGTAAATATCCGCCTCGGGACGGCTCGTGACGCAGATATGAAGATCGTAAGCCGTAATGCGAAAGATCCTCTATGAGGTCAAGCACAAGCTTCGCGTGGGGAAGGTTGCCCAGACGTGTCGGGCACTCGTCGAGAGCATCGACGATGATATATTGGGGGCAGTCCTGGAAGTTCGAGCATATCCTTCAGGCACAGCGTGAGCGAGTCATCATCTGGTAACTGCGATCCGGCATCGTGTTGGGAATATAGGTAAAAGATGTCGTAGCAAAGATCCGACTTTGTGCAGAGTGAGAGACGAGGGAGGATAGTAAAGCCACGGGCATCCTGCTTCGCAGTATCTCTAAAGTCAAAGTAGTAATAAGCCACCAAGCCCAGTCCCGCATCACGTAGTGACTTGGCCTCTTCAATGATACTAGAACTGATCGACAGGCGTCAAGATGAGTGGAACATGTTAAAGATAGGCTTGCGAACCACCATAGATGCTCTTCCCCGACCCGCTACAGCGTCAATTGCGATGAGTGAGCTGAAAAGTAGGAAGGGTTGGGACGCACGTTTGCCATGATCCAAAGAAGACCGCCAGTCAGATTCCAGTTCTCAAGTTGCGCCTCGGGTAAACCATACTGCAGATTCACCAGAGTGGATTCTGCGTGCGATGATGTGATTCTTAGACGGATCCGGAGGTGAGATCCAGCTTCTGGAATTTTGTAACTGGTCGCCTGTACGAAAGGTAAATGCTGCACGGCGAGAGACGAGACGACGCACGTTTCATTTTGTTGATCTCATTCGTGACCTCTTGCATGGCAACTAGCGTTCAGCATAAGGTCAAACAAAACTTCTCGTTAAAGCTGATCATACCAAGAGTTTGTCGAATTGCACTCGTTGACGCTCACCGCCTACAAAAAGTCTGATTAGATGATTCAATTCGCAAGGTAGCTTCACTCACCGTCCATGACCACCTTCATATTATTCAAAAGACCGTGAACGACAGCCAAGGTCTGGGTGATGTCATACGAGCCTCTTCCTGCGTAGGCGGTCCAATCTCCTCAGTATCGTCTCGATCTCGCTATCTCCCAACAACTTCTTTGCGAATTGCTCTACATACGTTCAGAAGTAGTCGTCATTGACGAAGAGAAGCGCTTACTGAGTCGTCCTCGGCTAATATGTTTCTTCGCCAGTGCAAGTATCGAAATCAATCGACCATTATTTCGCAACGATATCCGTCATCAATGGGTCCAAGGGATCCCAGAATAGATATGGAGACGTTTGAGAAAGTTTCCGAGGCATTCAAAGAGTTCAAGGAGTGCGTCGTAGCTCGCCCTGACTCCATCAGCCGCCTGAGATCACCCTGAGATCAGATCGCCTCGCTAGTATACAAGGAAGACACGCACAGTGAAGAGAATCGATTCCGGAGAAGATTAGACTTGCAGGTTGGAACGGGATCTGGGGGAAGGAATTAAAAAAAAAACGTAGAGAAAGAACTATTGTTCACGGCTCACGAGTCCGGCGGCATCACCAAGAATCCGGAGAAGGTGTGAACGAATAGCACGACCGGGCTAAGGCAGTCGATGAACTTCCGATTTTTGTCTCGATAGTCTTTGAATGCCTTCAAGTTCTCTTGAAGCAAGACGAGGATCGCGTCTGAAGAATTGCAGTCCTTGACCTTGTCGGCGAGTGGATTTTCCTTGAGATTTATCCCGGTCTGCTCGGCATATTTGTCCAGTGCATCGATGATCGACTGAAAATTAGACATTGTGAATTAGAGTGAGAGGGTTGGCTTGTGTTATTCGAGGTTGAGTTGAAGGGAACACCTTGTGAGTCGCGGCAGCCAATATGACAGGCCTGTCAGGCGGTGGGCTGTGTCATTATCGATAGACGCTCAACTCGAAGTGCCTGCCAGTGATCACTCTAAGATAACACAATCGATTCTTGTCAGTGCTGTCCAGATAGAATTTATAGGTGGAGTCAGGAAAAACGGTTTCGCTGAAATTATCCAGGTATACTACCGAGTACCCTGAAATCTGAGTAGCAATACTCTCTAGCACTTGTTAAACATCTGTCCGAACTAAAAGTTTCCCCGCTTTCAGGCTACTACCGCATACCATCTTTAGATGCCGTGACATAGTACACCCCATATGTTGCGTTCTATCAATCCCGCTAGTTGTTCCTCATCTACGTCGGTCGGCTCATCTCAGAACCTGTCCGTTGTGATGTAGTTGATGCTGTTATGTCTGCGGATGACTCGGGTGCCCTGAGAACATGATGCGCACCGTACGTTACAATATACGGCGAACGTCCTCTGTATTAATTTGTTGGAGGGCATCGCATCGCTCGTTAGCTAAATTTAGTCCTCTCTGGAGTGCTCCCGTCAGCGGCCATTGAAGCTTGCCGGCAAGGTTCTCTACTCACTTTTATTGCCTTGGCGTGAAGTTGGCCCGTCAAGTTGTTCAAACTGTCTGTCCCGCCTACTGTCCGGAGGACGCCAAAATTGGCCAGTAATTGGCCTATGTCTTGGAGATTGGTCTGCCCCTCATTTGTCTCACAATTCAGGGAAATGATCACGTGTGCTTAGTCAGCGGGGTGTTCAACGTTGATGATAAGTGGTGTCCTTGAGTCGATCAGTCGCGGGCCTCGTGCTCATTCCATAGAGGGCGACACATGCAGGCATTGCCTCCCTGCTTCTGAGTATTCGAATACTGATGCGGTTGTGTGGGCCGTACTCAGCTGCACCTGTTCTTGGGGAACGGAGCAATGGCGCTGATGGCGCGCAGATTGAGTAAAACTATGGATATGGCAATGCAATAAAATGCGTGTTTCCAGACCTTTAGATAAGAGTGATACAGGTAAGGCGAAGGAATAGAGGCGAGGATGATCGGTATACGCGAGCCAAGATAAGAGTGCCTTTCGGGACGGCGGTACGAGGCTCAATGGCACGGGCATTCGGACGTTCCCAATGGACTTGGTGAGCCTCCGCCTGTCGATATGCTCGACACAGTTGGCCTCGGAATTATGCAAATACAGCACAAACTCACGAACATGTCCAGTCACCATGCGTAGCCTTTAGTCCAACTACGACAAACATGCGCGGAGCTTTACGCTCCGCTGTTTTGTCCCGCGCCGCGCTCGCGGGCACATTTTCCAACCCGAAAGGTTCCTTCACGGTGTCATGCCAGCGGTCTTGGGTACGTGAGAGTGGTACACCACCTGCATTTACCGCCTCAACAGATAGCGGAGAGGGTGTCTTGAGGTCGTTTTCGGAGCGTCGTAGCGTCATACAGAATGTGTCCTTGGGCATGTGGACGCGGATGTGGGAGAGGTCTTCGGCGGTGCGGGATGCCGCAGTGCCATTTTGAACCGCAAATATGTAGGAAGATCTTGAAGGGCCGTGGAGGATGAGAACGTGTCGAGAGGTCGGGAAGATGGCGGACATCCGAGTGTTGGCTTATGTAATCCCGAGACGAGACCCTTGCCACCTCGACATCACTTGGTAGCGTAGTAGCACCGGCACTCAAAGCCATCATGAAGGTACATTGAAACAGTCGATTGAGTACCCCCGTCACTGAACATTTCAGAATTTTCATAAGAGGAACAATAACAAGCCTAGTGACCTTTTCCACATTCTCATCAACGTGCGTGCAGACCTGTAGTATTCCAAAGTCACTCCCTTCGCGTGACTGCATAGATATCCTCGAGACGAGGGCCAACCCTGGCGCAACTAAGGACACTCACGTCCTAGACGGATCGAAGAGATCTGACATCAGAAGGAGACAGGATGGCGCGTATTATGGCAAAGGCACACATCAGAACTGTAAGAGTTCGTTGGGAATCACTCGAGAGACTGTTGTTAGTGTAGAGCGCATAAACTCAATATAATACCCTTCTGAGACAACCTCGTATGGTGTTTTATCCGTCGAGTACGGACGGGACGTAGAACGTGAGCATCCCACCGACATCCGGGGAGTCCCCAAAGTGCACAAAAACGATGAGACGGTGTCCCGGACGTATACTTAGTCTATAATTAGTCACCAAGGGATACGAGGGTGAAGGCGATGCCTACATGCGACAGTGGTTGTGGACACAGCGTGGGCATTTGGGGCTTCAAGAGGCTAGGTACATGCATGAGAATGCTGAATAAAAGCGTCGGATCAGGTCGTTCGGGGCTTGTTCGGGTTCCCTTTCTCCTCCCTCTCTCTCGGCTTCTGCGCTGCGCCACGTTTGCCTGCGGCGTGTCATCTCCGGCTACCGTACTAGGCGTGAGAAGACGACATCAGTGAAAGAAGTAAATCCCAATAGACGGATAACTCACCCATCGGGAGATGTATGCAGTCGTAATGACTACCTTGACAAGTTCGGTGCTAGCGAAGAGTCGGAGGAATCTCAAAGAGGAGGCACGGTCTGCTGACGCGTCTGAGAGTTCGGCATGCGCTTGACGAAGGCGCGCATCTTGGTGAGCAACGGCGCACAATCGGCACCTGCAATCGAGAAGCGCTTGGTTCAATGAACGCTTTCTTCTTCTCAATTGAGCAAAACGAAAGAGGCGTACGTCTGGTTCTGTGGAGCAGGACTATGTCCACCGGCTTCATCACCCCATGCGCATGTCGTGCGCCACGTTGACGCGGCGACCCATTTGTTGTGCCGGATTCGTTGAAGGATAGGAGGGAGGGGAGGTTATTCTTTTTCGCAAGACTTATTAGCCCTTTGTGTTTGCGAACGCGCAG
>WITN01001136.1:0-24985 GCA_015025155.1 Lactarius quietus
CGTAGTGTTGTATCTCCCAATACTGTGACTGCCGTTGGGCGGGCTGCGCGAATCGTGAAAAACTTGGTGTCCAAGAGGACACGCAACTCGTCTTCAGTTGCTATCCCCTCTTTAAGATCTGGACGCCTGGACAGCGCATCTGATTTATTCTGTACGCCCGGTTTGTGAACAATGGTGAACTTGAAACGTGAAAGGAATAAAGCCCAACGTGCTTGACGTCGTGTGAGCTTCTGCTTGGTAGCAAAATAAACTAGGTTGCCATGGTCAGACCAGATTTCAAGATTATCGTCTTGACCTTCAAGGTAATGTCGGAAAATATCCAAAGCGCGGATAATGGCAAGGAGTTCTTTATCATGAATTTCGTAATTCTGTTCCGCAGGTTGCAAGGACTTAGAATGGTAAGCAACTGGGTGCCATCTGTTCAGGGCATCTGGTTGTTCAAGAATGGCTCCCGTGGCAAAATCACTAGTGTCGGTGATGAGTCGGAAGGGCTTGTTATGATCAGGGAGGGCAAGAACAGGGGCTGTAACAAAAGCATGGATGAGGGTGCGGAACGCGGATTCCTGTAAGGTACCCCAGAGGAACGGAATCTCCTTCCTAGTGAGGTCGAACAAAGGCCTGGCAATGGTAGAAAAATCTTTGATAAATCGGTGGTAGAAGTTACAAAAACCAAGGAATGCTTGGACATGTTTGACTGTGCGTGGAGTAGGCCAATCTGTGATTCCTGCGACCTTAGCAGGGTCCATCTTGAGTTGTCCATTTGAGATGACGATCCCAAGGTATTCAATAGACGTCTGAGCAAATACACATTTCTCAGGTTTGAGGTATAAATCATGGGTTTCAAGGCGTGCAAGGACTTCATGGGTTAATTTGTCTAACAAGGCAGGGTCTTCGGAAAAAATCAGGATGTCATCCAGATAGACAACGACGTGTCCGTCATCTATCATATCTTCGAAGATGTTGTTCATAAATGTCTGGAACGTGGCAGGGGCATTGCAAAGGCCGAATGTCATGACAGTGGGTTCAAATAAGCCTAGATGGGTTTTGAAGGCAGCTTTATGTTCGTCTCCTTCTCTGATACGGATATTGTTGTATCCCCAACGAATATCCAACTTGGTAAAGTACCTGGCACCGCGTAGTTTGTCGATTAACTTGGGAATCAATGGTAAAGGAGCGGCATTCTTGATTGTAACATCATTTAGGGCACGATAATCTTGTACTGGGCGTAACTTGCCATCCTTCTTATCTACGAAAAAGAAGGGGCTGGCCATAGGGGACTTTGAAGGGCGGATGTATCCTCTCCGCAAATGTTCCGTGATATATTCTTTGAGTGCCGCTGATTCTTTGGGCGTGAGTCTGTAGATGCCACAATTGCGCATCTTCGAGGCTGGTTTGAGTTCTATGGCGTGGTCCCATGCTTGGTGTTTTGGAAGGCGATGTGAAGCTGTTTCGCTAAAAACCTTGGAATACTTGTGATACTGGGCAGGGATGTGATCAAGGGATTGCTTGGGTGCATTCTTTGCTGCAATAGCCGTACTGGCCGTGGACTTTGACCGGATAGCAAGATCGTCATACTTGCTAAAACTGTGATGATACAGGAAGTTTTCCATAGCTTCCTGGGCAAAGGCGTCTTCGGTTATCAAGGGTGTGTCTTCTACTGGATGCAAGGCATTGATGGTGGTAGCACGCATCTGCGGCTTTCGGGACGTGATTACTAGGGGGTACTTGGACAAGGTACAATTCTTGGGGCATCTTGTGAAGGCGATCTGTGGCAAGGCCCAGTCTACTTCTGGGTTGTGTGCATGGAGCCAATCCGTTCCTAGGATAATGTCATGGTCCCCTAGCGTGGTAACATAGAGTTCTGATGTTTCTTCGTGGTAAGCGTCGTCCATATTTTTGATGCGGATCTTCTGGATTGTAGTGTACTTGACTGATCCCCTCTTATTGAGTGTTCCATCCACATTTTTTACTGGAAGTGGGTTGACTAGTGTTCGCAATGTGAGTTTGTTCTTGGTCGCGAAGTCTTGATTTATGATTATCCCCTCTGCGCCGCTATCTAGCAAGGCGCGTGCACTGATTTCTTGTCCCGTTATTTTTCCGACTAGAGTCACTCTGAGTGTAATAGATGGTGATCGTCTATTTCGTATAGTATCACCTGGTACAGGCTCAGAGTCTAACGTCTCTAGGAGAGAAAACCTATTCTCAAAACTGGACTTGGACAAACGTAAAGTCCCAACTGACAGTGCAGCAGAGGGACGCTTCAAAAATCCTCATTGACAGGGCAAGAGTGAGGGCGTGGAATCATGACTTGGGGACGTGGGCTGTGGTACATGGCCGCTACCTGGGCCGGATGCTCTTCGGCATTTTCTTCTTCGGCAAATTGATCTTCTTGGGTTACTGTGGCGCGAGCTCTGAAGTCGCTTCCTTGGCGTGGATTTGGACGTCTATTTCCTGTCCCTTGATTATACTGGCTCGTCTTGAGGCGGCATTCTTTAGCCCTATGACCAGGTTTTCCGCAGTAGAAGCAGAGCTTATCCTTGAAGCGTCTGTCCTTCTCTGCCTTCGATATCTTCCCCATCGGGGGTCGTGATGGTGCTGTGGTGACATTGACTTGGGCGTGATCTTCATCTGTGGTTATGGCGCGGTTACGTGGGCCTGAGCTTCTGTTAAACGTGGTGGGGGCGCTGTACATGCGCCAGAGTCGATCGAACTCTCTTGCTTTCTCTGCTAGGTCTTCTAGCGTGGTAGGCTGTGGTGATACACCCATTATCTTCTGGTGTAGTGCCATGGGAAGCGCCTTCCTAAAGGCGTACATCTGGGTTTCTTCATTGGCTCCGCTCCGGGAGGCGTAGGTCGACCAATCTTGGTACCATTCATTGAAAGGTCGTCCGCCCATCTTGGAGGTGTACATGGCGTTGGTGGCTTCCAGCTTCGAATATGCTGGGACAAAGTGTTTCTTGAAACTGTCGCGGAAATCTACCCATGTTCCGAAATCGACAGGCGTGGCTGACAAGGCTCTCTTCTGTTTATCTTGAGCCCATTCTCCGGCAGACGTGCCGACTTTGAAGTGTGTTAGAGTGGCTGAAACCCTCTTTCCTTGATCGGAGTACGTGGATTCGTTGAGGTAGTAGTAGTTCTCTAGATTGTTCCAAAAGGCTTCTGCCTTTGCAGGGCTACCATCGAATGCCTCTGGGGGGGATCCCAATAACTTGGTGTTTGCTGAACCAGACATGCTTGCTGGGGTACTTGGTGTGCTGGGTGTACTAGATTGACTTGGGGACGTGGAGCGACTAGAATGAGCAGGGGTACTTGGGCGTTGACTGGGAGTAGGTGTGGCTGCGCGTACTGGGGGTAGTGCTGGTGGAAGTGGGAATGCTGTAGCCGATGGTGTAGGTAGGAATGACTGTGATGCTTCCGCTGGGGTTACTGGAAGTGCGCCTGGAACTGCTTGTGGTGTCTGTGGCTGGGATACTGTGGTGATAAGCGCTTCTACTCTTCTGGTAACGCTTCCTAAGATCTGGGAGACCTCTTCTTGGTCACTTGATTCGCTGCGCGCTGATCTGGCGCCTGAGGGTGGTGTTCTGGGCTGTGACCAACCTTGTGCTTCTGGTTGGGTTTCTTGGGCAGAGGTTGCTTCCTCTTCGTGATCCAAAGGTTCTTCTTCGGAATCTGAGAACTTGACTTCTTTCCTGTTCTTGTATTCCCACCTTTCTCTATCGAATGACCACTCGACCTTTTTGGATCGGTAATCGCCAATAAGTGAGCTGTAATCAAGATTGTGGACGTGGAAGATGTGGGGGTGGATTCTGGCGAAGTCTTTGGTGGTAACTTCTTCAAGGGTGTCTAGGAAAAACCAAGGAAAGTGACCGTCTTTGCTGAAGACCGGTCTATCAAGAAATTCGCCTTGGATTCTTTCGTGGATTAGGTCAAAAAATGTGTTGTAGATGCTTGCTGGAACGAGGCTCTCTTCCTCTTCTGTGAGTTCTCTTGTCTTTGGAGTTGTACTTTGGCTCATTCACTGATGACAGGGTAATCTAGTGACAGTCCAACCGTCTTCGTTCCACTGGTAGTGGATCTTGTAGGCGGGTTGCAAGATAGCCTTGTCTGGCTGGTTTCGCCTGACTTGTCTGCGAATCCAATGGTATTCTTCGTAAATACCAAAATAGGTGACCGTGGTTTTGCTCCTCCAAAGGTAGTTCTGGAAATTGAGGATACTTGACGTGAATTCCCTAATATGACTCAAAGGGTGGTGAACGTCTAGGGAAATTTGGTGTTGATCGTACTGCAACCTGCAGTGTTCTTTGAATGCTTGGAGTTCTCTTGGTCTTCTGGTAGGTAGGTGTTCTGCTACGTAGACAGATTCTGGATAATGGCAGTGTAACTGTACTGCCTCTGTTCGGAGGTAGTTGGCTTCTTCGCTACTAGTGGAGTGTTGCCTGGCGATGGGGTTTACTGGGCGTGGAGCTGGGGGTCCTCTGATGGATGGGTACACTGGTTCAGACGGACCAGCTTGGTTAATTCTAGGGACAACTGGGACTTGGGACGGCGAATTGAGACGGAGGTCTTCTTCGTGTATGGAAGGACGTTCCACACGTGTTCTGTGGGTCCGTCTTCTATGGGGCTGCTGGATGAGCTGGCGCTGTTGATTGTTCTGAGACGCCAGATTGATAGCCCAATTGACTATACTTTCTCCGATGTTTTCCAGCTTGGTTCTGAACAAGAAATCTACTCTTTATTGTATAAAGGGTAGATAGGCGTTGCCTGGGGCCCACAATACTACACTAGGTGGAGTAGGTGGGGTATCTGGTCTGTATCCACAGTCACACACTTCTTTAGCACACCAACACCTTCTAGGTCCGTTCCAAAGGTTAGGTTCTCCCCAACCGTCAACAGACTCAGTTGATATGCTAGTGGGACTGCTAGGTGGCAGTGGAGTTTCAACAAGAGGAGGGGGTGTTCGCGCTTCAGCGAACTCGAGGATTTCAGGGTCGTCCGGGGTGTCTGGAGGGAGGTGATATACTTGAGGGTCGATGAGGCGGTGGTCTGGGTTTTCAAGGGTGGTTTCCCAGTTGGAAGAGCCCCACTTGTAAGTGAACTCTTTACCTTCGACAATGGCAAGGTGGAACTCTGTTCCTCTGGTGACAAGACGGATTTCTTGCCAGGTGACTTGGACTTGATCGTAGTTGAGGGAGAAGCGCTCTAGATATCTGACACGCTCTCCTGCTCTGATGCGTCGGATGAGTTCTTGTCTTTGAGGGGGAACGTGGATGAACCAAAAGTGGTCGTCTTTGGTCCACAGGAGGAGGGACTCGGCTGGGGAATTGTTAATAGTGGTGGCGTCGGATAGATGCCAATACAGGAGTTGTTCTTGGCGGCTTCAGCAATTCTTGCTAAGTCGATGTTCTGGAAATCTTCGTAGTCCCACTGGTAAGTTACTTTACCAAAGGGCAGGAGGTCTTTGAGTTTATTCAAGAGGAGTGGAGGGTCACTCCAACAGTCAATGATATCACACTGACTGGCGTCGAACAAGGATGTCTCAGGATAATAAGTCCTGAGCTGAAGGAGACGGTGAGTTTCAAAGAAGTTCTGGGCTCTTCGGAGTCTTTCTCCTTCTTGAAGGCGAACTGGGAATATTGACACTGATACACGAACCCCGATGTATTGGCAAGAAATGATAACAACTTGTACTACCACTTACTAATTAAAGTAAATGGCTACAAGGGCGTGTTATCACTGTATGTTGAGATGAAGTTGAAGGGGTCCGCAGGGATGCGGGGCGTGAAACAGTATGAAAGAAGGTGAGGGCGGGTCCTCACTGTATCGTCAAAATGATACCCTTGATAAACCGCGTATACGTGATCTTCAAAAAACCCCAGGTAACCGTACGTGGTTACCACACGTCCGTCCAAGAAATCGTGCACCTCAAGTATAACAAGCGTATATACGTACGCTTCACGAATGAGGTGGTTCAGGTTCCTGAACGAGTCACGGATGCCGTCCCGGAAACTGTACTTGATAGACCCCAAAGGGAGGTCTTCGCTGGGGAGGTCGAGCACTGCCTTGCAGCAGGCGTAGATGGGTTGGATTCCGAGGGCGACGGCAACGTCGCGTTGGCGGGGTAGATGGTCAAGAAGTGGGGGGACGTGAACCGGAAAGGGATGACGCTGGTGAAGACGGGGGGATTGCTACACAGAGCCTCTGCTGTGCGGATCGTGTGGATGGAAAATTGGTGAAATCAGAAATCTGCTGCCACTCCTCTCCTCGAGGTGTCTGGACAGCGAGATACTGGTGGGGGTGCTCTCCTCTAACTAGGAGGCACGATGGGGGGCGGTTGATGGGGGCAGGGGCAGGGGCAGGGGAACGTTCTCTTGATCTTCTTCTACGGGTGCAGGGGATGCACGCTGTGCCTCGTAGAAGGCTACACGAAGCTCTGCAGCTTCGTAATCGATGGGGGAATCTGGGGTCGGGGGCGGGTCAAGGGGTGAAGGGCCGGGGATGGAATACGAAAGACCGGGGATGATGCTGGACGAGGAGCTGGGGAACCAACCGGACTGAGGGGGGTGACAGGGGCAAGGGACTGGGGATGGGTAACGAAGCTCGGGGGTTGGAGTCCGAGCTACCGGCAGTGAAAGGGCGGGGAACCTTGGGGGTGGCGATCCTCTCAACAACTAGAGGGATCTCTGGTGGGGTGACAAGAAGAACGGGGGAAACGGGAGGATCTGTCCTAACGGGGACAACGGTAAACGAGGAGGTGATCGAGGTGATGAGGGGCAGGGAAACAGTTGGAAGACGACGGAAACGGCGAGGGGGGGAATCGTCAATGTTTGAAAGGAGGCTGAATCAGCGTCCCACGCTCCAAACTCGGAGTAATCGTAGTCAGACACTGAGAAGGTTCGTGGTTAGCAAGCTAAGACTGTCCAAGTGTGATGAGTGTCTCACTGTTTGATCGCAACAGCGAGACCAAGGATCACGAGGAACAGGGTGGCTAACGTCGAACCAACAAGGAGATAAAACAAGGACAGGGAACAGTGGACCACGAGTAGCAAGACAAGGATGAGGAACAACCCAATAGTGGGAAGCTGCTCAGAAGACAGGAATGTACAAGTGGGGATGTCGCAAGTGGACAGTCTGAGGGACTGTCTGTTACATTGCTCCAGCTTATATACCTGAATACATGGTCTGTGCGTACTTTAGGGGAGGCCCAACTCCGCTCCACGGGTGGGCCCATGGAATACTCTAGAAGTGTTCTAAAGATAGCATGGAATGTGCTGGAAGGTTTCTAAGTATATCGTCCAATGGCATTAATCTCTGACAAGCTCCGCTCGTCAGGTGATTGATCAACAATCTTCGTTTACCGATCAACGGACTTTGTTTATCAATCAACAATCTTTTGTTGATTGATCAACAAACAAGTCATGTGAGGTCATCTGACCTTTCGCTTGGTAAGTCCCGGTTCCGGACCGGGTCTTTCTTGAATAGGAAGGAAAGGATTATCCAATCCTTTCACGCGCGTCGTCTTGGCTAGTTCTACTAGTCCAATACTTCGTATTCCTGGGTTTGTGTGTGCGTTCCCTTGCGCACTCCTGAGCATTCCGGATAAGTCACGGACCGAGGCATAGGTTCGTGACAGATGGCTGGAAGAAAGCTAGGCTTGTAGCCAAAGGCTTCTCTCAGGTTGAAGGCATTGATTATGACGAAATATTCTCACCCGTGGTACAGTTTGAGACTGTTCGGATGATGTTAGCGCTTGCAGCATTAAAAGATTGGCACATCTCCGGATTAGACGTCAAAACAGCCTTCCTATATGGTGAACTCGATGAGGAACCATATATGGAACAACCTGAAGGGTTTAAAAACCCCCGCCAGAAAAATAAAGTGATGCGTTTAAAGCGTGCTATATATGGACTGAAACAAGCTGCTTTAGCATGGTGGAAAGCGCTTGATAAATCCATGGCTACGCTAGGATGCACACGTTTACTATCAGACTCTGGTTTATTTGTGAACGCAGATAAAACCATAGTAGTGATAGTATATGTCGATGATGTTCTATTCCTTGGAAAGAACAAAACTGACATTAGTTCTCTAAAGGAACGCTTTATGAAAATCTGGGAATGTCGTGACCTTGGTGATACCCAAGAGTTCTTATGCATGCGCATTATTAAATCCAAGGGTCGCATCCTTGTTGATCAAGTAGATTATCTACATAAAGTGCTGCAGCATTTTAAACTCACAAATGCGAAAGCGGTCCCCACACCGCTACCTGAAGGGTATCAACCAGTACCCAATAAAGGTTCACCAAACCCAGAAATTCGCGCGTCATTCCAACAAGTGATAGGATCACTCCTATACATAATGATTGGAACTCGACCAGACATTGCCTATGCAGTGACGAAACTCGCGCAGTATGCTGCAAACCCCACACAAGACCATTTAAATAGGGCACTATATATTTGCCGCTATCTAATTGGTACTTCTAGTTATGCTTTAGTCTTTAATGGCAAAAGCGATGGGGGTTTATTAGCGTATGCAGACTCTGATTGGGCTTCTGACCCAACAACGAGAAAGTCTACTACAGGCTACTTAGTTAAATTAGCTAATGGAGTATTCTGTTGGAATTCTAGAGCGCAGAAATCGATTGCGCTGTCTTCCACAGAAGCAGAATACATGTCTATCTCAGATACAAGTAGACAATTGGTCTGGATTCGATCTCTCTTTGAAGAGATTGGAATATCTTTAGAACCAATTCCATTATGCGGAGATAATCAAGGCTCCATATTCCTTGCTTCTAATCCTGTACAGGAAAAGCGAATAAAACATATAGACCTACGCTACCACTACATTTGCGAGGTCATTCGCTTAAAGAAGATTGAACTATTGTTCATAGAAGGAGCCGAAAATCCCGCAGACTTATTTACTAAGAATCTGGGACGCATAAAGTTTCTTAAATTTAGGGAACAACTAGGACTTGAGTTCTACTCATCCTAGAGAGAGAACGAACTTGTCGCATAGATCTCGGAAAAGCCTGACATTCAGATGGCATGCCTATGCATCCGAGTCAGACCCGATAATTTTAGAAGATGTGTCGAGTAATGCCTTTGCGTGGCACACTCGCAAAGAAGTGGAAAAGATCGAACTTTACCAAAAAGTTCAACCTTAGTCCAAATCTTCTTCACGCGACTCTTTCTCTCTCAACACCGATGACATGATGAAGCTATAGGCTTCATGAGCAAAGTGAATCTTTGAATAATACACGAATGATCCTTTGATTGCTGTCATCAATAATCTCTATTGTACTATATTACTTTGCTCAGTACATACACGGTATACTTAGCAAGGGGGAGTGTTGAAATGTAATAAGTACATACGTATCTTATCTATAGCAGTTACGACATTTACAGTAGTATCGTACATATGATTACCATATTAGGGTACTCCGTTATGCACAAAAGTGGGCGCAACTCCAATATGGAGGGCGCAAGTCTTATCAGTATCACACGTGGTGATATCGAAGACTTCTGGGGTGTTTCACATCAGGTGTCACTAAAAACGCGATATTGTGGACACCTTTACTCATCACTTTTACGCAAACGGACATGGGTGGACCATAGGGACCGGTTTTCCTATAAATGAGGGGAGTAGAGCCCCTCTAAGAATACAAGTTGTTTACTCTATGCACACTTGAGCACTCCTCTCTACAAACCACTCTATCAGTCTCTATACCTTCACAAGGTGAGACTCCATAACACTGTTTGC
This sequence comes from Lactarius quietus, assembly GCA_015025155.1. Lineage (NCBI taxonomy): Eukaryota > Fungi > Basidiomycota > Agaricomycetes > Russulales > Russulaceae > Lactarius > Lactarius quietus. Next base: position 9,754 of record WITN01001136.1, read on the forward strand.
TGCGCTGTTTGCTGTGCAACAGCTTCTTGGTGGATACTGTGGAGCCAGCGCGTCGAAGCCGGTGAAGAATATGGTGGACATCCACAAGATGTTCCCAGACGAACCTGCGAATCCCTGCATTGTCAGGAATGGTCTCAGAGCCACCATCTGGGGTTTCATAACGTGAGGCAGGGCCCTTGATGCTACAGTCGTCCATGAAAGGCCAAGCTACATCCAGGATCTCATCCTCCAGAATAAAGCGCACGTCTTCATGAAAGATGGCTATGGTGTTAGTCCATCCCTGAGGGAGGCAAGCGAGACGAACGGCTCCGATGGGGGACTGGATGGTGGTGAGGTCGCGTGAAGCAACGTCTAAGGTGTGGTGGTCGTAGCCCACAAACAGATCAAGCATCAAGTAGCACGCCCGTCCGGCCATAGCTTCAATAAGTTGCTCAGCGAGAGGAGGTACACCTGAGTTGCGGATCGTGACGGCATTGAGGGGTTGCAGATCGTGAACAAGGCGCAATGCGCCGCTCTTCTTCTTCACACAGAACCACCTGGAGCGGTAGGACGCATCCGAGTGTTCATATACTCCTGCAGCGAACTTGTCCTTGAAGATCTGTATGACTTCGTCAAGGATTCCAGAAGGTATAGGGATATTACGCTGTGCCCATGGGACATGTTCGACAACGGGGATCTTCACAGGCGCGAAGTAGTCTTCTCGAAAACGACCCTTCTCTGCCTCTGTCCAAGCCAAACCGGACTCGTTTAGTTTGAGTACGTGCTGTATAAGTTTGAGCTCTTCCGGCCACAGAAAACCATACTGGTTGAGCTGTAAGTCATCAAGTCGTTCCTGCATAAGGCGTGAGCCAGGAGCGAAATCGGGAGGGTGTGTGGGTAGTGGTGGAAGGGAAAGGAGGGGGTCAGAAGGGATGCGACGGATAGTGCGAAAGTCTTCGGGAAGGGAGGCAGGTACTGGCTTGACTTTCCTTGCTACTTTCTTGTAGGCAGCTAGAACTGAGGCTGGTGGGTCGGAAGAGGTTGAAGTGCTGGGTGCAGGGTACCTTAAGCAGAGGGTGTTGCGCAGCAAACAGCGCAGCAAACAGTGTTATGGAGTCTCACCTTGTGAAGGTGTTGAGACTAGTAAAGAGGTTTGTAGAGTGGAGTGCTCAAGTGTGCGTAGAGTGAACGACTTGTATTCTTAGAGGGGCTCTACTCCCCTTATTTATAGGAAAACCGGTCCCTATGGTCCACCCATGTCCGTTTGCGTAAAAGTTGTTACGATTTACCATTCAGGCGAGTAAGCGGGATGACGAGTCGCTCCTGGAACTTACTCATTTACTATTACGCCTTCCTCTCTCTTCATTACTCATATCGTCGTGTCGCTTACTGAGGCGTCTTATTCATGCTTACTATGTGGATTACTGATAGTTGTACCATGGCTTACTGATAGTAGTAGTAGTGGCGGTATTGCTGACGAAGGCATACCATCAGCGTTGTTTATAAGGCAGCTGTCGACTGATGTGGTTGGCAGCTTTACTCTTTTGTACCATCTCTCGAATCTACTCGGCTTCCACTCTCGAAGACTCGGGTGAAGAGCGCTCCCTTAGGAAGGCACTTTCAGGTATCCTTACGTCATCAAGAGTCACGCCTGCGTGCATAAGACTCATGTTGCTAAGTCGATTCACTCATCCACCGTGTAGCCTGGTCTAAGTCAGACCCTGGGTCAAGCGTGACCATAACATCAGAGTAAAGCTCTACACTACACTGTGGCGATCATCACAACCAAGGACGGTTGGGAATTCCAACCTTATCGAGTCGATACCAGAGAAAGAGACGCTCCCGCAAGATACGTCATCAACCGTGTCCGTTGGAGGACAATCCCCGACGACAGAAGGACAGGAAACAACGAGCACTTCAATACTGGGTATTACGCGGAAGCAAGCACCGCCCAGAGATATCACCCTATCACCTTCCATCACGAAAGGTGTTGTTGGGTAGAACTCCGGTGGAACCGAACCCAAGAGTACTTTGAAGCGGCCAGACCAGCTGGCGACGACCTCAACTGCAACATACCACTAGCCGACGCATTACCAATCAACGAACAAGGAAGGACCGAAGGGGAACCAGAAGAAACATACGAAGCCGTATCCCCAGAACTTCAACACCGAACGCCCGCAAGATCAGATACGAGTCACACAAGTGAACAGGCACTGACACCTTCAGTAGAGGAAGAACCAGAGCATATCTACATACGCGAAGAAGAACCCACGATAGAAGGCATTATTCAGCAAACAGCTACATTACACATCCCTGATCCAATCCGCATGGCCACTCAAACTATCCTCGAGGAGCCAACCCCTCTAGTGATCGATGAACGAACGGGTCATGTAGTAGACATGAACCCAGCAGATTTACAAGCTGCACGAAGAGCCATGGGACCCGATGAACCAGACCAGCCAGGGGGTTTCGATTTCGACTACAACGATCCACCTCCTCAACCATACGAGCAAATCAACAGAGGAGATGGGATACGAGGATACCCATACAGACGACAACCTGAAGGCCCACCACCTCAAGGAGGAGGAGGCCCACCACCACAAGGAGGAGGGGGGCCGCCGCCAGCGGGAGGACAACCACAAGGAGGAAACACAACGGACAAGTTCATAGGGAACCCTCCAAGCTCCTTCAATGGAGATCGCTCCAAAGTCGAAGGTTTCATCCTTCAATGGGAAGTTTACGCCGGGGTGAACGCAAGTCACTCAGCAATGAGAAACAAGTATCAAAAAGCTATGTTGTTTCTCACATACGTCCAAGGGGACCTGGTTAATGCCTGGGTCATGTCGGCCAGTCAATGGCTAGTTCGAGAAGTAACAAGAGGCATCAGTCAATTCGACAACAGGCTGTGGAATAATATTCTACAGGCCTTTCGAAGGCAATTCGCCGACGTACTCAGCAAGGAACGAGCTCAAGCTCAGCTCGACGCAGGAATACGGATGAAGGAAGGGAAAATTGACGACTATATTGCGCTATTCGAACAATTGGTTCGATACACGGGATACGACATCAACACCGAACAGACCCTCAAATATTTCATAAAAGGGTTGCCAAGGACGCTGTACGAGGCCATGTACCAACACGACGACCCAAGGACATATGAGGAATGGAGAGCATCGGCTCTCAGAAGACAGCAGAAATGGATTCACATGCAGATGGTACGCGGAAACCTTGACATGTTCAAGGGCTCTAACAAAAATCACGTGGGAGTACTATCAAAATTGCTCGCTCCATTACCACACCCAGACGCGATGGACACGTCTGCAGACCGAGTCAGGGGACGACTCGCGGGAGCCGAAGATGTCCTCAATGCTCCGCGACCCCCATTCCAGCCAAGAGGAGGATACCTCCAACGACAAAGAGAAAACTGCGGCGCCCAAGACTTTAGCCAAGTACGATGCTACAACTGTGGCAAGATGGGGCACATCAGCCGAGACTGTCGCCAGCCAAAACAAAGCAGACGACCACAGCAAATAAGGAGTGTGGAGGACAGGACAAAGACTGATGAAGACAAAGCCGAAGACTGGCTCAGGGGAGTGGCTAGTGAAGGAGATGACGTAAAAGACCTCATCCTCCAGAAACTAATGGGGACGGATTTTTCCGACGCCTGAACCCGACGGCCTGGGTGAGGGTACTTCGTTGTAACTCTGTGTATATTACGCGCTACCGATCTATGAGAGTTCCAGTTCATCTCAACACACGTTACAACACGGCCGATATAAAAGCACTAGTGGACTCTGGTGCCACTGACAACTTTGTGAGCAAACATTTTCTCGAAAAAATGGGATAAAGATGCGCCGCCTAGAAACCCCAAAACGAATATATAATATTGATGACTCAACAAACAAAGCAGGACACATCACCAACTACGTCATCCTTCGCGTCAACGTAGGAGGAAATGAAAAAGAAATGCGGTTCTTAGTCACCAATATAGGGAAAGAAGACATCCTTTTTGGATATCCTTGGCTTGCAGCCTACGAACCGTGGTTCGATTGGAGGACGGGTACAATAAACCATGTGCATCTTCCAATTATCATCAAAACCATCAACACAGCAAGCCGACGAGATGTGCTTGCGCACCTACTCACAAAACAGAAGGAAGACATCGTCACCCAATTAGACCAAGACGATATCGAAGGACGAAGAATAGTCACCCCTACTGAACCAACAATAGCAAAGGAAGACAAAGTTCCAACCTTACTCCCACAATACAAGGCGTTCCGAAAAGTCTTCGATGAAAAAGCATCAACAAGACTACCAGAGCGAAGACCTTGCGACCACGCCATCACCCTCCTTCCGAATGCCCCCAAGGCGCTAACATGCAGAATTTACCCAATGACTCGACACAAGGAAGATGCGCTTGACGCATTTATCGATGAACACCTCGCAAAAGGGTATATCCGACCGTCGCAATCACCTTATGCATCTTCCTTCTTCTTCATTAAAAAGAAGGACGGGAAATTACGACCAGTCCAAGACTACCGAGCGATCAATCGATGGACAATACGAAACCAGTACCCCCTCCCTCTCATAACAGACCTTATGAGGGATCTTGGAGGAGCGGTTATGTTCTCGAAATTCGACGTCAGACAAGGGTACAACAACATCCAAATCAAGGAGGGAGATGAACACAAGGCAGCATTTAAAACGCGTCGAGGACTTTTCGAACCAACGGTTATGTACTTTGGACTTTGCAACTCACCGGCAACTTTTCAAGCCTTCATGAACGACATTTACAGACCGGTAATCGAGAAGTTTGCCTTGGAGGGCACGCACATTCGAATTTACATGGACGATATCGCTATTGCCACTAAAGACTGTGGCTCCTTGCAAAACACAAATGACGCCCACACTGCTGCAGTAACGGCAGTCCTCCAGGTTGCCATGGATCACGACCTTTACTTCAAACTGGCGAAATGCGCTTTTCACGTTCCATCTATTGATTACCTGGGGGTAATCCTTGAAAAGGGGATGACGCGCATGGATCCAGCAAAAGTGAAAAGCGTCCACAACTGGCCTATTCTGATGAAAGTCAGGGATGTACGCAGTTTTTTGGGATTCTGTAACTTTTATCGCCCTTTCATCCTAGGATTCGCCAACATCGCTCGCCCACTAAATACGCTGACAAGGAAAGACGTAGAATGGCACTGGGGCACGGACCAGCAAAATGCATTCCAAACACTCAAAGCCCGCATCACGAATAACCCGATTCTCGCCCATCCAGACCCTGAGGTCCAATACGACCTAGAAGTAGACGCATCAGGGTTTGCGGTAGGAGCGGTATTAACGCAAAAAGGTTCCGACGGCAAGAAACATCCGGTAGTGTTCTACTCAGCCACGCTCAATGAAGCAGAACGCAACTACGACATCTACAACCTCGAGCTGCTCGCTATTGTGAAAGCATTACGGAACTGGAGATACCTATTAGTGGGATCGCCGCACAAGGTCAGAGTATTTTCAGATCACATGAACCTTCAATACTGGCGAGACCCACAGAAGATCAGCCGAAGAGTGGCAAGAGAAGTGTTAGAACTAGAAGAATACGACATTGAGATACATCATCTCAAGGGAAGAGCCAACGGACGAGCAGATGCGCTATCACGACGACCAGATTATGAGATGGGGGACAAAGACAACGACCATGTCACCGTCCTACCGAATGACATGTTCATACGAGCAACCACCGAAACCGTGTCACCAACGATCAAACAACATGTGAAACAAATCGATTCGTGGGTTAGCCCCCATGAACTCAAAAAGATTGATGGTGTATGGTTCAAGAATGGAAAAGTCGTCGTCACCAGTCGCAAGTGTGATGATTTGAGGGAAGTTATCAAACAACATCACGACACACTGACGGCCGGTCATCCAGGAATAAACAAAACGCTCAAATTACTGGCTCGATACTACTGGTGGCCTCAGATGAAGAAAGATGTTACTGACTACGTACAAGGTTGTGCCGAATGTCAAAGGCACAAGGTCAACACTCGACCAACAAAAGCACCACTCGCGCCCATATATCCACGACCAGAAGCCACTCCATTTGAAGTCATCACGGTGGACTTTATAACTAAGTTACCTCCCTCCGATGGGTACAATTCAATACTCACCATCACAGACCACGACTGTTCAAAGGCATCAATATTCATTCCTTGCCAAGAATCGATGACAGGCAAGGAAACGGCAATACTCTATGCCCAGAAGGTACTTCCACGATTCGGCCTACCCAGCAAAATCATAAGCGATCGAGACCCTCGATTCGCGGCGAAATTCATGAGGGAATTATGTCGAATCCTTCAAATCCAACAAAACATATCAACTGCTTATCATCCAAGAACGGATGGACAATCAGAACGCTCCAATCAGTGGCTGGAGCAGTACCTGCGACTCTGGGCAAACGAGAAGCAGAACAACTGGGCTGCACAACTACCTCTAGGGAGTTCGCCCATAACAACACGATAAGCAGCACCACGAAACAGACCCCATTCTTCACGCTAATGGGGTACCATCCTAGAGATAAATGGGCGCCAGGGACAATCAATCTACCCAGCGTATCTACCAGGTTAAAACAATTGATGGAAGCCCGTTGGAGCGCGCAGGAAAACATGATAAAGGCCCAGAAGTCATGGGTCAAGCATAAGGACATGCCCAAATATGCCCTAGGGGATCAAGTATGGCTAGATGGGCGCAACCTGCAAACCAATCAACCAACTCCCAAACTTGCGCCCAGGAGGCAGGGTCCGTTTGAGGTCATACAGGTGATGTCCCCTGTGAATTACCGGCTCAAATTACCCCCGCAGTGGAAGATACATGACGTGTTTCACACAGACCTGCTGACACCTTACAAAGAAACACGCATGCACGGCGTAAACTACCTACGCCCACCACCTGAATTGGTTGAAGGCGTGGAAGAATACAAGGTCGAAAAGGTCATAGACTCTAGAAGGTCGGGTCGAGGGTGCAAACTTCAATACCTCATCAAATGGAAGGGGTACTCGGATTCGGAAAACCAGTGGGTCCCGTGGGACGACGTCCACGTGGAGAAGGAGATAAGGAAGTTCGCACGACTAAATCCGAAGGCTGAGACTCACATAAAAGCAGCCTTGACAGAATCGTTCACTCCATCACCCCTCCTGTCTTCTCCTCATACAATGACCAATGTCCCACTCACCATTGTCTCCCTTGACGAGATCCCCTACACCAACACCCTCACCACCTACGACCACAGCAACAATGTCGACGACCCCTTCTGCTCAGCCATGGCAGAGGTCCGGGCAGTCGCCGAGCAAGACAGAGAAGAGCGAGAGCAGCGGGAGCAAGACCTCGCTGAAGCGCGCCGGCGATTCCCTACTCCAGCCAGTGGACGAGTGGAAGAAGATGAGGGAGGACTACTCCCTCTTGAAGGAGGTAATGGAGTCATGGAGACAGGATCAGGTAGTGAAGAAGACAGCAGCGGAACGGAGGATGCGGATACAGCTGTTGATGGGGAGAGCATCGTCCAGCCCTCCACCGCAAATACCTCCACCACAGCCGTTGACTATATCGGCGACGACGATAGCGAAGACGAAGACGACGAGAGCGACGAGTCCTATCACGTCGCTCGAGTCGTCTGTACACGGTGCGACAATCCCCCGAATTACTGCCACTGTACTCCTGCACTTGTACCTTTCCAAGTCCGCGTCCTTACCGGCGAAGCCCATGATGAACCGCGCCGACCACCTGCAACTGCTGTTGTCTACGGACCAACGGCCGAGCAGGGTTACGAGGCACGCGGCATTCCCCAATACGCCGAAGCAAGAGACTCCTCACCGTTCAACGCGCGCGGAACGCATGGCACGCGGATCCCTCTCCGTGCCATATCGCCTACTCCCGGCGGATTCGTCCTCAACAACGGGATGAACTGGGTGCCGATGGTCATCGAGCACGAGGGACGTCGCCTCCCCGCCAAATATGTGCGGGTCAGGATGCTCAACAACCTGGAGGTGTTCGGGATGATGGGGAGATACTTGCCCGATATACCGTGCCGACATCCATGCGGAACCCTGCCGAGATATGGGCCCAGCAGCTGAGTACAACAGAGACAAACTGCAATATTTCCGCGCTGACTTCCATGGAAAGCGGCAGGTAGATGAAGCCCTTGCTAGGCTTGGGGATATATCGCTCCAAGCCGAAGTGAGGCGCTACCGCGCATCCATGGAGGTTATCGCGGAACTCGAAGCAGCCATCAAGAAGCTCGAGGACGACATCTACGTCCACGGTGATCGAGCACGACACTCAACAGCCAGGTTGGGGCGCGCACATGCCCTCAGGAGAGTACGCGATGAGCATGAGACGGACGTGGGACTAACTACGGTTACTAATTGGGTAGTTGAGCGTGGGCGCTCACCCTTGTGAAGGGGGTGATGTTACGATTTACCATTCAGGCGAGTAAGCGGGATGACGAGTCGCTCCTGGAACTTACTCATTTACTATTACGCCTTCCTCTCTCTTCATTACTCATATCGTCGTGTCGCTTACTGAGGCGTCTTATTCATGCTTACTATGTGGATTACTGATAGTTGTACCATGGCTTACTGATAGTAGTAGTAGTGGCGGTATTGCTGACGAAGGCATACCATCAGTGTTGTTTATAAGGCAGCTGTCGACTGATGTGGTTGGCAGCTTTACTCTTTTGTACCATCTCTTGAATCTACTTGGCTTCCACTCTCGAAGACTCGGGTGAAGAGCGCTCCCTTAGGAAGGCACTTTCAGGTGTCCTTACGTCATCAAGAGTCACGCCTGCGTGCATAAGACTCACGTTGCTAAGTCGATTCACTCATCCACCGTGTAGCCTGGTCTAAGTCAGACCCTGGGTCAAGCGTGACCATAACAAAAGTGATGAGTAAAGGTGTCCACAATTGATGTGAAACACCCCAGAGGTCTTCAATATCACCACGTGTGATACTGATAAGACTTGCGCCCTCCATATTGGAGTTGCGCCCACTTTTGTGCGTAACGGAGTACCCTAATATGGTAATCATATGTACGATACTACTGTAATGTCGTAACTACTATAGATAAGATACGTATGTACTTATTACATTTCAACAGAGGGAGTCGGTGCAAGGAGGGGAGGTTAGCACAGTGCACGCTAGTGACCGGAGGAAGCTGACCTGAGCCTGTCGTGCTCGGGATGGGATGTTAACAGCGCGGGCAGGGTCTGCGGGATCACGAACGCTGACGTCTACCCTCCTGTCTGGATGATCCTCGAGGCGACATAGAAGAAGGTGGTGGAAGGGGCGACCGAGAAAAAGACGAAAGGGGGCATGGTCTACAACGTGAGCGTGGATTTCGAAGGTAACATCGCCGACCTGCATGACAAGGTTTTCAGTGCACCCAAGGGTCTGTTGGCACCCTCCATGTCGATCTGGTTCATGGTATTGATGTGAGCGCCGGCCTCTTGAGCCAAGTCCTTCCGTATCAGGACGATCTGTGAGCCCTGGTCCAGCACTCCCGCCTCAAAAACTGTGTGATTGATCAAGATGTCTACTTCTCGCAATGGCAGGGAGTACTCCGGTGCTCGTCTAGTGGCAACTTCCATGACTGACAGGGGGGCGACCGAAAGCGAGACGTCCTCAATCCAGCTCATCTCAACGTGTCGAGGTCGCAGCTTTTCGCATAGTTCCTTGCGGATAGTGGGGCTTGCTGCAAGGACGTGAGCTGGGGTAGTAAGTGCGAGCTTCCCGTTCAGCAACCAGGTGGCAAGTTCTGTAGTCAGTTGTTGGTCCTCTACTGTAGCCTGATACCGGTACTGCGGTGTTGGTCACATTGAAGGAGGAACAAAAGGAGGCCCGAAAGTGGAAGTGGAGGTGGGAATGGGTATGAGAGTCGGAGGGGAAGTGGATGCCGAGGTGGAAGTGGTGGGAGCCGCAGATAGGGAAGTAGATGTGGGGGCGGAAGCCGAGGCAGTGGAGGGTGGATCAGAAGAAGGAGTAGAAACAGCATTAGCAAGCATAGAAGTGGAAGAGGTGACTAGAGCTTTAGACTTTCTTGCTTCAGCCAGTTCAGGAAGTTTGGCTGCTTTAGCACGTTTCTTCTTCCTTTCCGTAGCAAAGACCCCGAAGATATCTAGCCCATCTTCCTCGAGCTCACTTTCCGAGTCAGAAACGCTGGACTCTAGCTCGGAGATCTCTTCAACATGCGCTCTTGTTACTGGAGGTTGGTAGTCCCCGTGGGTCTGGACAATGAAGGTTGTATGAGGTGGGGAATCGCGTGCAGCAGAAGAGTTTCCAGAGGAAGATTGCTTAGCTAGCCAAGCGTCAATACTATGCTGCAGTCCACAGTTCGAACCGTCGTTTGGGACAGGCTGGCTGTTGGGGAGAAATATGCGCTCGTTTATGATGGTGATCTGACCTGTATCGAAGTATTCCTTGGCCACCGGACATCGACGAACACGATGTCCGGGATTCTGGCAGAATGCGCAGCGGTTGGGTAAATCGCGCCGAAAGAAGGATGCTTTGGTAGCACTGGTGTTGGAAGGAACTGGAGGAGGAACGTGAGGGCGCTTGAGCCAAGGCTGTTGCGGTGCAAAGGAAGGCGGGGCACTAGGTGTAAAGGAAGGTGGGGCACTGAGTGTAAAGGCTGACCGATAGCCGTAGTCTGGCTTTTGAAGGGTCTGTGCAATGGCAGGGTATCGGTGAAGACAGCGGGCATACAGACTTGTGTAAGTGGGATCGCTTGGGGACAAGGGACGTAGTTGGGTGATGATTTTGTCTATCTCCCGATTTTCCCATTCTCATGAGGATTCTTGGAACTGAACTGACTTACTTATGGGCCCTGAAGCGAGGTAGGCTTCGCGCCACGGGGTGTCTTCCCGATGCCAAGAGTCGGTGAAGGCAGGGTTCCGGCTGCGGTCACGTCCTCGCCAGTCTCCGTCGGTGAGTTGAGAGTCTGGAGTTCCAAGATTAAACCATTTCTGGAACATAGGGTCAGTTTTGGCCGGCTCGTCAATGAAAGATGGATCCCAATCGTCTTCTAATGTGAAGGTTGAGAAGTGACCGCCAGTGAATTCTGCGTGCGCGACCTTGTATACTTCCTCAAAATCAAAGGGCTCTGACTTGGGTTGATGGGGAAAGTAGCCGATGAGTCGCTGGTACATGAGCCTTCAGTCCTCAGGATGGAAACCTCCCCAGAAAGCTGCGTTGCATTCTTTGACCGTTATTTTGTGACTCTGGATAAGGGGCTTGCACAAGACGAGAAACCGCTTGTAGTAGGTGCGTACGTCGTCTTCATCAACCATACAGGATTTGGACGAGAGCTTGATAAATTCACGTAGCCTCTGCTTGGAGTATCAGCTCATTACTGATGCCCCTCCGTAGATCTCCTGGATTGATTGCTTGAATACATTCCAGTCTTTATTAGCGTAGCCATCCAAGAACTGCCATAGATCACATAACTTGGGGGAGATGTAGTGAAGAATCTGTTCTATCCTTTCTCTAGTGGTGAGTGTTACGGTTGGAAGGACTAATCAGCGTAAGCGGGATGACGAGTCGCTCCCGAATCTTACTCATAGCATGTCGTGGCTTACTCGCATATTACTGTACGATCAGCCATGGGATAGCCATGGCTTACATAATTGATACTCCAACCGACACCCAGAGTCTTAAATAATTGATACTCCAGCCGATGTCGGCCGACGTGCAAGATTCTTCATGTTTGATACTCCAGCCGACGTCAGCTGAAAAGGCGGGCGGTCCGCCAGCTTTATTCGATGCAAAACAATGTTATAAGAGTAGGGGTGATGTGCAGGATGTGCAGGCGGGCCTCCCGATGCCCATATATGAATGGATGTGATACTTCAGCTGATGTTGACTGGAACAGTGGGCCGCCTGCCATCGTCACTTAGTTAGAAACATTGATTTAAGAGTTTGGATGATATACCAAGTGTCCTGTATGTACAGGCGGGCCACCCGACATCCATATATGACTGGAATGATCATATCAAAGTACATGCATTCTGGTAAGTGTTTGGGAGGTATGTATGGTTCACATGATCAAGTAATGAGACTGATGACATACACAAGACATGTTATCATAAATGGTATGCAATGAATGTATCATTGTAAGGAAAAAAGACTGTGTGAGATAGAAGTTGAATGGATAACTATGTACAGAGCTGAATCAAATGCTCAGATGTCCATATGTGAGATGGACTATACATGTATATCTAGGAATGTCTTAGAGTGGACTTACCTGTTTGGAATGAAGTCATGGCTCAGATATGGAAGTGTGAAATAGACTTTGCCAATATACCAAGACATGGCTCAGATATGCATGCCTGAGGTGGGCTATGCTAATGAACCAAGGTGTGCTGTTGGGCAGTTGGAGTCTAACCTACTTGCTATGATAACAATGAATGTATCTCAACCTAGTACTCAAGCTGTAAGAAATGAGATAAGCTATGCAAATAAGACACACTATAGGGTGTTCTGTCCCTCTTGGTATGATAGCTATTTATACATTTCAAAGTAGTGCATCATTATGCCAATATACCAAGCCATACTGTCGGGTGGTCCGACATGCTTGCTCTGATAGCAATGTATGGATCTCAAAACATTTTATGAATGCACAAGGACATACTTTCAGGTCAAATACCCTCCTTGTTATGACATATACATCTCAACCCTTTGCAAACATAATAGAGTTAGATGGACTATGAAAATGTGTGAAAGACATACAGTCAGGTGGAGCACCCTTCTAGCTATGATAGTTTTGTAATCTCAATGCATTGTTCATGTGTGTTAATATACAAAGGCATACAGTTGGTTGAGCTGACCTGCTTGCCATGACAGCCATGAATGGATATCAATCCATTGTGCATATGTGCCAAGACATGGCTATGGGTGGAACACCCTACTTGCTATGACAGCAACAAGGTTTACATTGCAATTCATGTCCCAGACATACAGAACGAGATGGACTATGGTCATTATAGCAAGACATACTTTCTGGGAATCTGTCCCACTTGTTGTGATAGTCATGTACACATCTCAATGCATCAATGCATATAGTTGAGTGGTCCGACCCTCTTACTATGATAGTGATGTCATGTCTGAATCTCAATGAATTGTTCACATGTGCCAAGACATACTTCCTGGTGGACTGGCCTACTTCCTATCATAGCAAGGTATACATATCCATTCACTGACTGCAGATATGAATAAGATGGACTATGCTGATATAACAATACTTAGTTTTGAGCAGTCCACCCTGCCTGAAAGATAGCTATCTATTCAGCTCAATGCATTGTTCAGATATGCTAATGTAACAAGCAATACATTTGGGTAGTATGACCTCCTTCCTATGATATTGTTGCACAGAACTTAATCCTTGTGCATATGTGCAAAGACATACATTCAGGTTGAATTCCCTAATTACTGGTATAGCAAGGTATACATATCAATCCATTGCTCACTACTACAGATGGAGATGGACTATGCTTATGTACTGAGCCATGCTTTCAAGTGACCTGCCCTCCTTGCAATGATAGCTATCTATGGATCTCAATCCATAGCTGAGATGTATAAAATAAGATGGAGCATGCTTATGCACCAAGACATGGATTTGATTGGTCCACCCTCAATACAATGAGGACCATGAATACATCTCTATACATTCCCTGACATGTGATACCCCAGCCAATATTGGCTAAAGCAGCGGGCCACCCACCACACTCCTTTCATTATGATGAATAATATATGAGTATCTGTGATATGTAAGGCATCTGAGATATCTATATAGGCCTACCAATACTGTAACTAAATATGTATCAAGGAAATGCAAATACCAACTGTGACTGAAACATCGGGCCACCCGCTACGCTCAGGCGATTGGAAGCAATGATATAAGAGTTTGCATGATATATAGAGTGTTCAGGATGTACATCAAGATGGAGGATGATATTTGGTCATTGCTTTCAGTCATATAGATAACAGCATAGTACTATGACTATTAATAATACGTGCATATCTCTGTTGGATACTTGGCTTGAACCCAGCCACACTTCTACCACAGTTTCATATGCCAATGATGCTACATAAAGTACATGACATGAAGTGAAGATGTGCAAGATATGTGATGGTTGTGGATGTAAAGTTGATTGATTGGAATGAGTTGAAATGACTGTTGATGTGACTAGGACAGCCATGAGATAGTGATATCTTACATTAATACTTTCCAGCTAATATTGGCTGAAATGATGGGTCAACCACTGTTGTTCTTTGATAGGTGACAATAATATATGATAGTAGGTGATATGCTGAGTGCTCAGAATGTATGTATGGGTCAGCCAACATTGAAACAATGATACACATATTGAATACATGCATACACTGAAATTGGGTGGAGACGCAGCCCACTCGAAATGCATCATTGACTTGAAATGATGATATCAAAGTACAGGGGTTTTGCTGTATGCCTGGGAGGTATTGATATGCATCGATGGTAGGCACAAGTCTGCATGCACTGAGGACATACAATACATCATGATACATAGGTCTGCTTGTGATGTTGGCTATGTACACATCTCAATACACTTCTATGATATCCAATTATGCAAAGGGCCATATTTATTTACCAAGACATATTGCCAGGTGTTAGATGGATGTTTTGTCAGGGCCTTTCAGTCATGTATGAACAGGTACATGGTGCTCAACATACAGAGTGAAGTCAGTTGCACTACCTTCATGGTTCAGATTCAAATCTAAACATCAATATGTACACTAATCACCCAGCCTTGTCTGAAGGCCTTGCGGACCTCTTCCCTTTCCCCAGATGATATTCCTCAATGTCTTTGTTTCTATTCCATTGCATATGTGGACGCCTTGATGATTCAGCAATATCTGAATGTATTTGGGATGTATCAGTGACCTATCAATGATGGGAATGGAAACCAACGTGATATGCCTGATTCATGGGTGTTCAGATCATAGTCTCTTGGAGTTGGAGTTCTTTCATCATGCTCAGGACTTACTAAATAAGCTATATGAGCTAGATGTAGCACCTTGATATACATATGATTCATACCAGACCTCCTGTATCGGTCAGATATATGGACAGATTGAGACTGTTCATCTGATTGCTCCAATTCATCCTCCTGAGATGAGGCATTGTCTGACCCATGCTTTGACTCAATCTCAGAAGAGTCATCTTCACCTCT
>WITN01001137.1:0-24939 GCA_015025155.1 Lactarius quietus
AAATTGTTTGCGCCTTGTTCTGCCGAATTGCCGTTGGTCTAGAATCTTCTCGATTTCGTATTCTTCTTCGCCATCGATTAATTCAGGGGGAGGTCTTGGGAAATTTGGTCCGTGAAAGGAAGTCTCGCGATAGGGGGTGAGAAGATCGATATGAAACACGTCATGAATGCTCCACTTGGTGGGTAATTCCAATCGATAATTGACAGGGGACATCACCTGGACAATCTGGAAGGGTCCATGTCGTTTGGGCGCAAGCTTGGCGCTGGGCTGGTGAGTCCTCAGGTGACGCCTTCTAGCCACACACGATCCCCTATTTGGAACTTGGGCGTATCTTTATGTGATACCCATGACTTCTGGGCCTTGATGATTTGTTTTTGAGCGTGATCCCGTGCTTGTTTGAACTGATCAAGGCGCAACGCCACTTGCGGCATAGGGTTGGGCGTCGAATTCCAATCAGCACGAGGGATTATGCCCCATCAATAAGAGAATGGAGACTGCCCTGTGGCTTCACTAGGCCAATTGTTATGCGTAAACTCCTGCGATTGGAAGATAAAGATTCCAATGTCTTGTCTTTCATTTACCCAAAAGCGGAGGTATTGTTCGAGCCACTGATTTGTCCGTTCCGATTGTCCATCCGTACGAGGGTGGTACGCGGTGGATATGTTCTGATTTATCCCAAGTTGTTTGCATAGTTCCCTTGTGAACTTCGACGCGAATCTAGGATCTCTGTCGCTAATGATTTTGCTTGGTAGTCCATATCGCATGAACACGTGTTTGATGTATAATGCCGCTGTTTCTTCCGCGTTAATTTCCTCGTTACAAGGAATAAACACGGATGCTTTGGTACAGTCGTGGTCCGTAACTGTAAGGATCGAATCATAACCCTGTGCGATAGGCAACTTAGTGATGAAATCGAGAGCAATAGTCTCAACGGCATAGCTTCCGGTTTGGGAAATATAGGTTGTAAAGAAGCTCTGATAGGGCGATTGTTGATTTTGTGTCGTTGGCATTCCGCCAACCTCTGACGTACGCCAGTACGTCTTGTCGTATCGTTGGCCACCAGTAGTATCGTTCCACTATTTTGCCAGTTTTGCTGATCCTGGATGACCGTGTACTGGGGTGTCGTGATGAGCAGCGATAATTGATTTCGCTCTTCACTTCCCTTGGTGATTACCTTCTCCTTCTTTGTACCATACCCCGTTGATCTTTTTCAGTTGTGTGGATCTACCAAGGTTTGATGACATTTTCATCTTGTTTTCCCTTTTTGTCGGTCGACCTCATCTCCTCCACTGTGATCGTTGCGATCGATTGGTTGGGCATTCCCGTACGATGGGCGTTACCGGTTCGTATAAATACTTTATCCGGTAATACTGTGACATTTTCATTGTCTTGTTCCCCGTGATCGTAATCGGGTCGTCTTGACAATGCATCTGCTCGCCCATTGGCAGTTCCTTTTATGTGGTGAATTTCGAGATCATATTCCGATAGTTCCAGCACTTCCCTTGCGACTCGTCGACTGATCTTTTGTGGTTCTCTCCAATAGCGTAAGTTCATGTGATCTGAAAACACTTTGATTTTATGGGGTGATCCTGCTAGCAATGGTCTCCAATGTCGTAAAGCTTTGACGATCGCCAATAGTTCAAGGTCGTAGATGTCGTAATTTCGTTCCGCTGTGTTGAGAGTTGCGGAGTAATAGCCTATGGGATGTCTTTTGCCATCAGGTTTCTTTTGGAGTAATACTGCTCCCACCGCGAAACCTGAAGCGTCCACTTCCAATTCGAATTGATCTGTCAATACTGGGTGTGCCAATACAGGTTCGCTTGTAACCGTCTTTTCAATACTTCGAACGCGTGTTGTTCCGTTGAACCCCATTGCCATTCTGTTGTCTTCTTCGTAAGGTTGTTTAGTGGTTTGGCAATTGACGCAAATCCTCGTATGAATAGACGGTAAAAATTGCAAAAGCCCAAAAAAGATCGTACGTCCTTCACCTTGGTTGGCGTTGGCCAATTTTTGATTCCCGCGATTTTTACAGGGTCCATACGTGTTACCCCTTTTTCAAGGATTACCCCAGGTAATCGAGAGACGTTGAGTGGAAGGTGCATTTTTCCGGTTTGAAAAATAGGTCGAACTTCGCAGCTACTGTTAGCACGTCCCGAACTGCGTTGACATGGTCAACTATATTTGTTCGGGTAGCGATACCGATGTCGTCCATATAAACCCGGATAGTGGTCCCTTTTGCGTCGTGCTTTGCGATCGTGTCCCGATAGATGTGATTCATCATAGTCTGGAATGTGGCGGGAGAATTCGTCAATCCGAAGAAAATTACCGTGGGCTCGAAAAGTCCGTATGGCGTCTTAAACGCCGCTTTGTGTTCGTCGCCCGCCTTGATGCGGATATTGTTGTATCCCCACCGTACGTCGAGTTTGGTGTATATGTGTGCACCACTGAGATCTTTGATAAGGGTTTGAATCAACGGTAATGGGTAGTTGTTGCGGATTGTGAATTCGTTGATACGCCGATAATCCTGTACTGGGCGTAGTTTTCCGTCCTTCTTTTTGACGAAAAGAACGGAGAAGCGTACTGCGATTTAGAGGGTCGAATGTACCCTTTATTGAGTTGTTCCGTAATGAAATCCCGTAACGGTTTGTCTTCCGATTGTGAGAGTTCGTATATGGAACAATTGATGTGATCCGGAGCATTGCTCTTGAGTTCGATAGCGTGATCCCATTCCCGTGCAGGGGGAAATCGATGGGATTCTTCTTCGCTAAAAACCCTTTCGAAGTCATTGTATTCTTCCGGGATTTTGATTGTTTCTTTGGGTCCTGCGGCTATGGCGAGATCAGTGGCAGCTCCTTTGATAGAGCTATGCTCCCTTAATTTCGCGACAATATTGTCTTTTGCGACATCTGAGAGTAGACGCGCTACTACATTGACGTTGACCTTGGGATGGCATGATTTGATTACGATTGGTAATAAGTTTTCATCAATCGTGCCATGCTTCCAACTGAATTTTGGTTCGAAAGTACTGAGCCATGGATATCCAAGAAGGAGATCTTCTTTTCCGATATCCGCTAGGAGGAATCTCATTTTCCTGACAATTCCTTTCGTCAGTATTTGTAGATCGACAAAATGGGTGACTGATCCCTCTTTGTTTAGTGTATCGTCGATATTGAATAATTGTTTCGGGTTTGGCAATAAAGCCGCGCCTAATCCCATTCGTTTCACAAATCGTGGATTTATGAAATTGTCTGTTGCTCCAGAGTCTACTAATGTTTTTATGTCGGCCTTGTTGCTGCTGGTTCGGATCGATACTGGAATTCGCATAGAACGGAAGCGAGTTATGTATACAGCATTACAACGTAGAGCCCTCACCCAGGCCGTCGGGTTTAGGCGTCCCCAAAATCCTTGTTCCCCATCAACTCCTGCATTGCCATGGCCTTAAATTCTTCGGTCTCGTTAGCTGCAGTTCGCAGCCAGTCGTTCTTCCTTTCTTCTGTGGTGCGATTATCGGCCACCATTTGAGCGATATGGAGATCTTCTCCTGTCTCAGAGCGATCATCCACCACTTCCATGCCCCTGGAATTGCTAAAGGGCCTAGGTGGGTTTCGTGGTTGACGTGGCTGAGGGCAATTGCGACTGAGGTGTCCTTTCTTTTGACAATTATAGCAAATTACTTCCCTGAGATCGGGAGGTTGCCTCCTTCGTAAGAATCCTTCGCGAGGTTTGAAAGGTGGTTGCGAATTGTTGAGATATGGTCTTGGCTGTGCCAACACGTCTTCCGCGTGTGCTAGCCGTCCTCGTGCTCTGGCTCGATCGGCAGACGTATCCATTGCATCTGGATGGCGTCTAAACTGTCTCCAGTTGTTTTGAGTTGGTGGTGATGGTCGAGGTTGTATCTTGTATTGATCAATTTTGTTCTTCAAATGAAGATATTGACCTTGGCGTTAATGGCTGCTCTTTTCCAGTCCTCGTAATCTGTGGGATCGTCGTGAAGGTAAATTGTTTCTTGCAATTTGTTTGGCAATCCATTTGCGAATAGATCAAGAACCATTGGTTGATCTATGTTGTAACCAGCATATCTGACTAGTTGTTCGAACTTTGCCACGTACGCATCGATATCCCCTCGTTCCATCCGAATGCCCCTTCGTAATTCCGTTTGTGCTTTCTCTTCTTTGAGAGTGTCTGCGTATTGTCTCATGAATGATGAGTGGGTGTTGTACCACAGCCAGTTGTCAAGGGGGTCTCGTCCGTTGACGTCGACTTGGACTCGTAGCCAAGCCACCATTGACCCTACCCATTCGGTTACGGCAGTACCCTGGATGTAGGTGAGAAATAACATAGCTTTTTGATAGGGACTGCGCATAATGGAATGAGTTGAGTTGATCCCTTCATATAAGCTCCATTGCATGAGGAATTCCTCTGCCTTCTCTCGATCACCCGCGAAGACCGCAGGTGGATTGCCGCAGAATTTGTCATGTGCCGCTGGTACGGGTGCTTGCGCTGCTGGTACTTGTGCTGGTGGGTTTCCAAAAGGTGGTCCTGCTCCACCTCCTCCTCCACCATTACCGCCTCCATTACCTCCTGCGCCATTACCTCCACCTCCTCCTCCTGCGGGGAAGTTTGGGGCAGGTGCTTGGTTTTGAGGATCGGTAAGGGCCCGAAAAGCCGTAACTGTTGGTGCTATAGGTGAGGTAGTGAGCGAATAAATTGGTTGTCCAGATGGACTTCCCGCGGTTGCTTGAGCTTGAACATGAGAGGTAAGGGTCGCCATTGCTCCTAAGCGTAGTGTTTCTGTGGCGACTGCTAAGTTGATTCCTTGTTGTGATGGAGAAGATGATCTTGCTCCAAGGGACGCGTTGCTTTTTGTACTTGGTGATGGGGGTGGTGTAGCTGATGCTGGTTTGTCGACTATGTTATCCAACTCTTGTAGTTCCTCTTGTGTGAGTTCGTTGATATAGATGTCACAGCCTAGATCTTCTAAGGCTGTTCGGAAACCTTCCCACTCTCCGTGTTCTGGGGTTATTTGAGACCAACGAATCTCTACCCAGACGTATTGATTGTAGACAAACTCAACCGCGACGGATCGGTTATCCTCCCTACTCTTGGCGTGATATCCGGTAGTGCCTGTAGTGCTACTATACCGGTATTCTGTATTCTTGCGAAATCTTTGAGGTACGTTGTCAGCGCCTCTGTGTTGAAACCAAAAGTCATCACAGTTGTGACACCGTTCTCGTGTAGTTTCTGATGACGCCACGTTGAAGCTTGGTCTTAATGTAGCGTTATCACTTAACGCAGGTTCGACTTGAACAGTTCTGTGATGTGATACTCGAGTATACGGATGAATGTTGACAGTCACGGGCAACTTAGCTAAGTTGCACAGCCACTAGGTCGCTTTGATAGACACTAGGGTATCCCAAGGGATAAGCTTCAATCGATTGATTGGAAGACGCGAAGAAGGGAGGAAGAGAAGACGACAGTGATGATTCAAGAAGACCAAGCTGAAGAGTCTTGGTCTCAACGGTACAGTTTATATACAGTTACTCGCTGGCTTTAAAGCGCAGCTTAGAATCCAAACCCTAGTACCACTATACTAGTAATGAGTCATTGTCTGTTCTAATAATACCTGAAACACCGGCAAACCCAAGTGCCAGCGACGCGTCAGTGTCCATGACTAATTGAGACTTACTATTGTAGTCATAACCGTATAGTAAGCGTCCCGAACTCCGAGACCTCGTAATAGTGATGATAAACGATCAAACGATGTCAAACCGTGACATGACGCCCCTGATGGATTTGAACTAAATATCCCTCCCAGGTTTATCGCTTTCCGCATGACCGAGAATGGTCACCTCACGGTTGCCAAATACATCCATGTGATGCCTGGCAACAACCCCATCGTATACGGGTGTATGAAGAAAGGGGGGGAAATCCAACAAGGTGAAGTCCACGCCGCTCCTGATTTCGATGCTGTGGATAACGACCGCCATTATACGCATGATCAATTGCGGTACTTGCGACAGGATTATGGTGATCGCCAAGGGGTCGACCTGGCCATGGGGCAGATCCCTGATCGGTCGTTATGGGCGGAGGTCCTTCAATACCGGGCTGTCACCAGTCGGTATTCCGACATCGCAGGGCGGATCACCGCTCTAGAGAACGAGCAGTACGTGGTTGGTAATGAAGTTAGGAAGTGCACCCGTCGATTAGAAGAAGCGAACGGATTGCAACGGATCATGGACCAGGAGGTATCCATCAGTTGAGGTGCGACCATTATTCCTTGGGTGTTTGAACGAGGACGTTCTGCCTGAAAAAGGGGTAATGTCACGGTTTGACATCTCGCGGACTAATGATCATCATCATTACGAGGTCTCGGAGTTTGGGACGCTTACTATTTGGTTATGACTACGATAGTAAGCCGTTATTAGTCATGGACACTTACGCATTGCCGGCATTTGGGTTCGCCGGTGTTTCAGGTTCTTGTAATGACTCAGTACTAGGATAGTTGTACTAGGGTTTGGATTCTAAGCTGCGCTTTAAAGCCAGCGTGTAACTGTATATAAGTCGTGTAGTAAAGACCAAGGCTCTCTAGCTTGGTCTTCTTGAATTATCATCACTCGTCTCTTCTCTTCTCTTCCAATCTATCGATTGAAGCTTGTCCTTCGGGATACCCTAGTGTCAACCAAGTGACCTAGTGGCTGCGCAACTAAGCTAAGTTGCCCGTGACTATCAAGATTCATGCATACACTTGAGTATCACGCCGCAGATCGGTTCAAGTCGAACCAGCATTAGGTGATAACGCTACACAATGGCTAGTATGAGAAATTGGAAGAGGAGTCAGCCAGTTCAATAACAGGCTGTGGGAGAACATCCTACAAGCCTTCAGATGGCAATTCACCAACATACTCAGCAAGGAATGTGTGCAAGCCCAGCTCAATGCAGGAATGCGGATGAAGGAGGGGAAGATAGATGACTATATCACTCTATTTGAACAATTGGTTTGATATGCCAGATACAATATCAATGCCAAGCAAACCCTCAAATACTTCATTAAAGGGCTACCAAGAGCACTTTATGAAGCAATGTACCAGCATGATGACCCCAGGACATACAAAAAGTGGAGAGCATCTGCTCTTAAAAGGCAGCAAAAGTGGATACACATGTAGATGGTATGCAGAAACCTAGACATGTTTAAGGCCAGCACTAACAAAAACCAAATGGGAGCACTGGCAAAACTACTAGCTCCTCTATCTCACCCTGATGCCATGGATACCTCCACAGACAGAGTCTGAGGTAGACTTGCAGGAGCAGAAGACATCCTCAACAATCAACCACCTTTCCCACCAAGGGGAGGATACCTCCAAGGCTCCAACAATGATGAGAAAACCGCTGAGACACCAGTCAAATATGGTGTTACAACTGTGACAAGTTTGGACATTTTAGTTGAGATTGCCAGCAGCCATGCTGCAACTGATGAACTCCACAAATACGAGCCACTGAAGACACCCCAAAGACAGACAAAGACAAAGCCAAAGATTGGCTCCAGGGGGTAGCAGGTGAAGGGGATGACATAAAGTGTTACGTATCGCTCATGGCGGTCATGTGACACTCGCCGCATCAGGACCAGGATGTGCGCAGGCCGAAGCCGGCATGGAAAGGACGCTAGAAGATCGCGCGGTGTAAGCCCAAAGGCTTGATGTTGGGACGGAATCCAGCGGGCCGAGGGTTGATCCCCTTTTGGAAGGCGTTCTGGATGGATCAGTCAGGAAGCGCTCGTATAAGTGCCAAGGCCATATGCTTACTGAGGCATTACTGATGGCTGACTGACGGACTTACTCAGGGACTTAGTAATGGCGGTAGTGCTTTGTCACTTACTTACTGATGCCTTACTCATGGACACATGCGGACTCATATAGTTGTAGTCATCGCCGAGGACTTAGGTTTAAACCCAGTCCTTGAGCAGTATATAAGTAGTAAGTGGGGACGGTAGAGTTCCTCACTTTAGCATTCTCAGATTCCCTCTTCTAGGAGTGGTTCCCTGTTAATAGCTAAAGCAATCACACTCTTTTCTGTTGTGGCTTTCTCTTGCCCTCTGTGGCATTGTTTCGTCTATCTATGGCTATTCCCTGTTTAGGGATAGTCCTTTGTTCACTGTTGCTGGTGAGACGCACTTCGCCAGCGTCGGCTCTCGTCGCACGTCAAAGTCGTTCCTGCACAGGTCACGTGCAGAAGGTTTCGTCTGGTCGCAAACACCATTCGTTACATAAAGGACTTGATCCTACAGAAGCTGATGGGATTGGATTTTTCAAATGCCTGAACCCAGTGGCCTGGGTGAGGGCAATTCATTGTAATTCTGTGTATATTATGTGCTACCATTCTATGAAAGTACCAATCGAGATGCATGCATGATACAACAAGGCTGACATTAAAGCACTGGTAGACTCAGGAGCTACTGATAATTTTGTGAGCACACACTTCCTTACTGAAATGAGGATAAAAACCTGCCTCCTAGAGTGTTATGACACCAACCGATTTTTAACTTTTCTTGTCATGTGACTGTCTCATTTATCATTGCTTTCCTTTTACCTGACCACATTCACTCATTACTTTAGACTGATTACTATACACTTAGATGACACGGCCCTCAGCCACATGACTCATTACTATACGTGACTCACATGGGAGGCTCCTATGACGTGGCCCCCATTTTCTTATTGTTCTCTGCTGTGCACACTGTTGTGACTCAGTGCGCAGCCCTCTTGTGACCCATTGTTCCCGTTACCTTATTGTTCTTGTTACGCTAATTGTTGTTGTGACACCATTGTTCTCAGATACTATAAAGTCTGGCTCATCTGTACCATGTAGCTTCAGACTTGACTTCTCCTGTATCTTACAGCACAGTCGTTGTCTAAACCATCTTGCTCATCATCATCAGTCTGATAAGTTCACCTTGTGTTCACTTATCACCCTCTTATCAAGGAACCCTTTCAACACTACTTGCACCACTATCCCCTCTCATTGTATCTTTGCTATAAGTCCCTTGAGGCGTGCTTAGTACAACTCTATCACAGTAACTCTCTAAGTGCACTTTGCGCTTAGTACTCTGATATCACACCAACCCTCTGCTCCTTCAGTGTCCTCAGGATCACTAAAGCCAAGTCGGCTGAACATCCCTGCTGTGCGTAACATAGAGAAACCAAAGAGGATATACAACATCAATGACACAACCAACAAAGCTGGACAAATCACCAGCTATGTGATCTTATGGGTTATGGTGGGAGGACATGACAAGGAAATGAGGTTCCTCATTACTGACATAGGAAGCAAAGACATACTGTTCAGGTACCCCTGGCTTGCAGCCTACAAACCACAGTTTGACTGGAGAAAAGGAGCCATTGCTAGCAATCATCTCCCAATCACTATCAAAACTGTCAACATGGGCAACTGACATGATGTCCTTTGTTACGATTTGGCGGACTACCTCATGTAAGCGGGATGACGAGTCGCTCCCGAATCTTACTCATTCTTACGATGTGGATTACTGGTACTCTTACTGTACGATGACTGAGGCTTACTGTATGATGACTGATGATTGTAGTAGTTGTGGCGTTAGTTTTAGTGGACGTTACCAAGCAGTAGTAGTAGTGGCTGTATCGCTGACGAAGGCGTACAGTCAAAGACAGATATAAGGTGGCTGTCGACTGATGTGGTCGACAGCTTGACTCTCTTGTACCATCATCGAATCTAGTCGGGTTCCCTCTATCCCGCTCCTGTCATCGCTCTCTTAGGAAGGCTCTTTCAAGAGTCCTTGGAACAAGTTGCACCTTCGTGTGTCAACGTGCATTGCTAAGTCACGTTACTTGCCATCGCGTGGAGGGTCTAAGTCAGACCACGAACGTAACATTAGAGTCAAGCTCTCCTCACACGCCGTGGCGCCGATCACCACAAAGGACGGTTGGGACTTCCAACCCTTCATTATCAATTCTAGGGACAGAGACGCCCCTGCACGATACATCATCAATCGAGTCCGTTGGAGGACAATTCCGGACGACAGACGAAGTGGAGTATTAGAACACTTCAATACCGGTTACTACGCCGAAGCAGCTACAGCCCAACGATTTCACCCTATCATCTTTCACCACGAAAGGTGCTGTTGGGTGGAACTCAGGTGGAACCGAACACAAGAGTACTTTGAAGCAGCCAGACCAGCCGGAGACGATCTCAATTGCAATATTCTGTTATCAGAAGCACGAGACATCGAAGAACAAGGACAAATCGACGGAGCTCCAGAGGAAGAAACACACTTGGAGCCTATATCTCCAGAACTCCAACACAGGACACCAGCAAGGACAGACACCAGTCACACAAGCGAACGAGCCCAGACTCCATCCATAGAAAACGAACCAGAGACCATCTACATCCAAGAAGAAGAGCCTGCTGTTGAAGAGATTATCACTCAAACAGCTACGTTACACATCCCTGACCCAATCAGAATGGCCACTCAAACACAGGTCGAAGAACCAACCCCATTGGTCATCGACGAAAGGACGGGTCATGTCGTAAACATGAACCCAGAAGACATACAAGCGGCACGACGAGCCATGGGACCAGACGAACCAGACTTGCCAGGAGGATTCGACTTCGACTACAATGAACCACCTCCTCAACCATTTGAGCAGCTCGGTAGAGCATACAGACAACCAAATCAAGGAATCCCTCCGATCGGTGGGGGACCACCCATGGGAGGAGGAGGACCGCCAGGAATGCCCCAGGGGGGTGGCAATACCACGGACAAATTCATAGGAAATCCCCCAAGCCTGTTCAACGGGGACAGATCAAAAGTCGAAGGTTTCATCCTTCAATGGGAAATCTACGCCGGGGTCAACGCAAGCCATCAAGCAATGAGGAATAAATACCAAAAAGCTATGTTATTCCTCACTTACGTACAAGGGGACCTGGTTAACGCCTGGGTCATGTTGGCCAACCAATGGTTGGTAAGAGAAGTATCCAGAGGCGTCAGCCAGTTCGACAACAGGCTGTGGAACAACGTTCTGCAAGCCTTCCGATGACAATTCGCTGATGTACTCAGCAAAGAAAGAGCCCAAGCCCAACTAGACGCAGGCATCAGGATGAAAGAAGGAAAGATAGACAATTATATCGCTCTATTCGAACAACTTGTCCGCTACGCCGGATACGACATCAACGTGGAACAAACCCTGAAGTACTTCATAAAAGGATTGCCTAGGACACTTTATGAAGCAATGTATCAACACGACGACCCCAGGACTTATGAAGACTGGAGAGCATCGGCCCTCAAAAGGCAACAAAAGTGGATCCATATGCAGATGGTGCGTGGGAACTTAGACATGTTCAAAGGATCCGCTAACAGAAATCAATCGGGAGCACTGGTGAAACTCCTTGCTCCACTACCGCACCCCGACGCAATGGATACCTCAGCAGATCGAGTCAGGGGAAGACTCGCAGGAGCAGAGGACGTTATCAATACCCCACGACCTCCCTTTCCACCAAGGGGGGGTATTTACAAAGGCAGCAAGGGAATCGACCTGACTTTAGTCAGGTCCGCTGCTACAACTGCGACAAAATGGGGCACATCAGTCGAGACTGTCGCCAACCGCGTCGAAACAAAAGACAACAGATAAGGAGTACGGGGAGCAGTCAAAAACTGACGAAGACAAAGCGGAAGACTGGTTGAGAGGGGTAGCCAGCGAAGGAGACGACGTCAAAGACCTCGTCCTGCAGAAGTTGATGGGGACGGATTTTTCAAACACCTAAACCCGACGGCCTGGGTGAGGGCACTTCGTTGTAACTCGGTGTATATCATGCGCTACCGTTCTATGCGAATTCCAGTTCAACTACACACGCGTTACAACATGGCCGAGATTAGAGCACTAGTGGACTCAGGAGCCACTGATAACTTCGTGAGCGAAAGCTTCCTCCAACAAAGGGGAATAAAAACACGGTTGCTAGATACGCCCAAACGAATCTACAACATCGACGACACATCCAACAAAGCTGGACATATAATGCAATATGTCATTCTCCGAGTCAATGTCAACGGAAACGACAAAGAAATGAGGTTCTTAGTCACTAACATAGGGAAAGAAGACATACTATTCGGATACCCATGGTTAGCGGCCTATGAACCACAGTTCGACTGGAAAAGAGGAACAATCAATCGGGCGCATCTTCCAGTCACTATCAAAACGGTTAACGCGACCGACAGGAGAAATGTACTAGCCCATCTCCTAACAAAGTCAAAAGAACACATCACGAAACAACTAGAGGATGAAAGAACACGGGGTCGAAGAATAATGATCCCCGCAGTCGAACACGCTATTGCGGCCAAACCCAAAGACGAAAAGGGCATTGTACTGCCACCGCAATACGAAGCGTTCCGCAAAGTATTCAACGAAGAAGCGTCAGCAAGGTTGCCTAAAAGACGACCTTGTGATCACGCCATCACACTCCAACCTAACGCACCAACATCCCTTACATGTCGCATATATCCAATGACTCGAACAGAAGATGAAGCTCTAGATGCCTTCATCGACGAACACCTCCAATAAGGGTATATCCGACCCTCACAGTCGCCCTACGCATCTTCCTTCTTCTTCATCAAAAAAAAGGATGGGAAACTTCGACCGGTCCAAGATTATCGTGCAATAAACAAATGGACGGTGCGGAACCAATACCCGCTTCCTCTAATAGCAGATTTGATGCGCGACCTCGGAGGAGCGGTCATGTTTTCAAAGTTCGATGTCAGACAAGGGTACAACAATATCAGAATCAAGGAAGGAGATGAACACAAGGCGGCGTTCAAGACGAGACGAGGACTTTTTGAACCAACGGTCATGTACTTCGGACTTTGCAACTCACCAGCGACTTTTCAGGCATTCATGAACGAGATCTACCAACCAACCATCGCCAAATTCGCCACAAAGGGCACACAGATAAGAATCTACATGGACGACATCGCCGTCGCCACCAACAAATGCGGCGATGTCCAGCAAACGAACCAGGCACACACAGCCGCAGTTTCAGCCGTTCTCGAAGTCGCGGCTGCCCATGACCTCTATTTCAAGTTATCGAAATGCGCGTTCCATGTTCCGTCCATTGATTACCTGGGGGTAATCCTTGAAAAGGGGATGATGTGCATGGACCTGGCAAAGGTTTCGGGTGTCCGCACGTGGCCAACACCAACAAAAGTCAAAGACGTACGCAGTTTTCTAGGTTTTTGCAACTTTTATCGTCCCTTTATTCGAGGATTTGCCAACATC
Source organism: Lactarius quietus (assembly GCA_015025155.1). Lineage (NCBI taxonomy): Eukaryota > Fungi > Basidiomycota > Agaricomycetes > Russulales > Russulaceae > Lactarius > Lactarius quietus. Next base: position 13,296 of record WITN01001137.1, read on the forward strand.
GCCAAACCAATGAACGAGCTGACAAGAAAGGATGTCGAATGGCATTGGGGACCAGCCCAACAAACTGCCTTCGAAACGCTCAAAGCACGCATCACGAGCAACCCAATCCTTGCTCACCCAGATCCAAAAGAACAATACAACCTCGAAGTAGACGCGTCAGGATTCGCTGTGGGAGCAGTCCTTATGCAAAAGGGATCTGATGGCAAGAGACATCCGATAGCGTTTTACTCGGCCACCCTCAACGAGGCCGAACGAAACTACGATATCTACAACCTGGAACTATTGGCCATCGTAAAAGCACTACGGAACTGGAGATACCTATTGGTGGGTCACCGCACAAGGTCAGAGTATTCTCGGACCATATGAACCTACAATACTGGCGAGATCCACAGAAGATCAGCCGAAGAGTAGCTCGAGAGGTGCTGGAATTGGAAGAGTACGACATCGAGATACACCACCTCAAAGGACGAGCAAATGGTAGAGCAGACGCGCTGTCCAGAAGACCAGACTACAACACTGGAGAAAAGGACAACGATAAAGTCACGGTACTACCAAACAAAATATTCATACGAATGATCACAGGGATTTCACCAATTCCCATCACGCAAGAAGAAACTCGAATCAAAGCGTGGATAGATCCCCACGAACTCAAGAAGATGAACGGTGTTTGGTTCAAGAATGGGAGAGTGGTGGTCACCACCAGGGATGACGGAGAGCTAAGGGAAGTCATAAGACAATATCATGACGCATTAACGGCGGGCCATCCAGGAATAGCAAAAACACAAGAGTTACTAGCTCGACACTATTGGTGGCCAAACATGAAAAGTGACGTCAGGACTATGTGCAAGGATGCGCGGAGTGTCAACGACACAAGGTCAACACCACCCCACCAAGGCACCATTCGAACCAATCTACCCCGATTAGGAGCCACCCCGTTCGAAGTTATCGCGGTAGACTTCATAACTAAGTTCCTCCGTCGATGGATACGACTCGATTTGACGATTACAGATCACGACTGTTCCAAGCGTCGATATTCTTACCCTGCCGAGAATCAATGTCAGGAGAAGAAACGGCCATGTTGTACGCTCAACAGGTTCTCCCTCGATTCGGACTCCCGAGCAAAATAATCAGCGATCGAGACCCTCGATTCGCAGCAAAGTTTATGAGGGAACTCTGTAGAATTCTTCAAATCCAGCAAAACGTATCAACAGCCTATCATCCTAGAACAGACGGGCAGTCGGAACGCACTAATCAGTGGTTAGAACAATACCTCAGGTTATGGGCAAATCAAAAGCAAGATAACTGGGCCGCGCAACTACCTCTAGCGGAATTCGCTCACAATAACATGATGAACAGCACCACAAAGCAAACCCCGTTTTTCACGCTAATGGGGTACCATCCTAGAGATAAATGGGCGCCAGGGACAATAACCTGCCCAGCGTATCTACTAGACTAGAACAATTATGGAAGCCCGTCGGAGCGCCAGGAGAATATGCTAAAGGCCCAGAAGTTGTGGATCAAACACAAGGATACGCCCAGATACGTCTTGGGGACCAAGTATGGCTAGATGGGCGCAATCTACGAACCAATCAGCCAACTCCCAAGCTGGCGCCCAGAAGACAGGGCCCGTTCGAGATAGTTCAGGTGATGTCCCCTGTGAATTATCGGCTCAAGTTACCCCCGCAATGGAAGATACATGACGTGTTTCACACAGATCTGCTGACACCTTACAAAGAAACACGCATGCATGGCGTAAACTATCTACGCCCACCACCTGAATTGGTCGAAGGCGTGGAAGAATACGAAGTCGAAAAGGTGTTAGACTCTAGAAGGTCGGGAAGAGGGCCAAGCTTCAATACCTCATCAAGTGGAAGGGGTATGCGGACTCCGAAAACCAGTGGGTCCCGTGGAACGACGTCCATGCGGAGGAAGAGATAAGGAAGTTCACACGATTAAACCCGAAGGCTGAAACTCACATAAAAGCAGCCTCGTCAGAGTCGGTGACATTATCACCCTCTCAACCCAACAACTCCTCTCTACCCAATAACTCGATGGCTCATGTCCCTCTCACCATTATCAACATTGACGAGATCGCCATCCCCCACGTCAACACCCTCACACCTACGATGGCAACAACAACGTCGACGACCAGTTCTGCTCAGCATTCGAGCAGTCAGATCCGTTGCTGAACGAGACCAAGCCCCGAGACCTGGCCGAGGCTCGCCGGCGATTTCCCACACCCGCAAGCGGAAGAGTGGAAGAAGATGAGGCGGGAGTACGGCCTATTGAAGGAGGTGATGTCTGCATGGAGGACGGACCAAGTGGTGAAGAGGACTGCAGCGGAGAGGAGGATGAGGATACACCTGTTAACGAGGCAAGCATCAACCAGTCCGCGCCTCCCTCACCACTACCGCAGTCGCAGCGTCAACCAGTCCGCCACGTCACTCGCCACCACTGCCGTCGATGACGACGACAGCGAAGAGAGGACGACAGTAGCGACGAATCCTACCACGCAGCCCGGGTTGTCTGCATCCAGTGCGACAATCCCCCAAACTACTGCCACTGCGCTCCCCTCCCTGTACCTCACCAAGTCCGCACCATTGCCAGCGAAGCCGAGGATGAACGCCAAGACCACCTCCAGTTGCTGTTGTCTACGGAGCAACGGCGGAGCAAGGATACGAAGCGCGCGGTCTACCCCCCTATAGGGAAGAACGCGACCCATCGCCCATCACTACGCGCCGAGCGCATGCGACGCGCTCCCTCTCCGTGCCATATCGCCTACCCCGGCGGATTCATCCTCAACAACGGGATGAATTGGGTGCCGATGGTCATCGAGCACGAGGGCGAAGAATTCCAGCCAAGTACGTGAGGGTTCGCATGCTCGACAACCCCGAGGTATTCGGGACGATGGGGAATATCCCCCTCTACGGCCGACATCCACGCCGAACCCTGCCGAGATATGGGCCTGCAGCTGAGTACACGCGTGAAGAACTCGGGTACTTCCGCGCTGACTTCCGTGGAAAGCGACAGGTAGACGAAGCCTTGCCCGGTTGGGGGACATCTCCCTCCAAGCCGAGGTAAGACGCTACCGCTGTCCATGGAAGTCATCGCGAGCTCGAACAGCGATCAAGAAGCTGGAGGACGACATTTCGTCCACATCGACAGGGCTATGCATTCGTCCAGGAGATTAGGGCGCGCTCATGCCCTCAGGCGGGTGCGTGACGAGCACGGACGGATGTCGGACTTACCACAGTGACGAGTTGGGTTGTGGAGCGTGGGCCTCACCCTTGTAAAGGGGGTGATGTTACGATTTGGCGGACTACCTCATGTAAGCGGGATGACGAGTCGCTCCCGAATCTTACTCATTCTTACGATGTGGATTACTGGTACTCTTACTGTACGATGACTGAGGCTTACTGTATGATGACTGATGATTGTAGTAGTTGTGGCGTTAGTTTTAGTGGACGTTACCAAGCAGTAGTAGTAGTGGCTGTATCGCTGACGAAGGCGTACAGTCAAAGACAGATATAAGGTGGCTGTCGACTGATGTGGTCGACAGCTTGACTCTCTTGTACCATCATCGAATCTAGTCGGGTTCCCTCTATCCCGCTCCTGTCATCGCTCTCTTAGGAAGGCTCTTTCAAGAGTCCTTGGAACAAGTTGCACCTTCGTGTGTCAACGTGCATTGCTAAGTCACGTTACTTGCCATCGTGTGGAGGGTCTAAGTCAGACCACGAACGTAACATCCTTGCTCACCTGTTAACCAGGGAAAAGGATGACATCATCAAACAGTGAGAACACGAAGAGACAAGGGGGTGAAGGATAAACACAACCACAACTGAGCTCGCAGTAGCGGCGCAATCCTCAAAGAAAGAAGTCATGTTGCCACCTCAATATGAGCAATTCTGGAAGGCATTTGACAAAGAAGTGGCCATGTGACTCCCTGCATGAAGGCCATATGACCATGCTATCATATTACGACCAGAAGCACCCACTGCTATTGGTTGTAAAGTATATCCCATGACAGCAACTGAAGACAAGGTGTTAGATGATTTCATAGACAAACAGCTGAAGAAGGGATACATATGGCCCTCACAATCACCCTATGCATCATCATTCTTCTTCATCAAAAAGAAAGATGGGAAGCTATGACTGGTGCAGGATTATTGAGCACTTAACCAGTGGACTGTATGAAACCAATACCCTCTTCCCTTAATATCAGAACTGGTGAGAGACCTTGAAGGAGCTGTGTTATTCACAAAGTTTGACATACAACAGGGGGACAACAACATTCGAATCAAAGAAGGCAACAAACACAAATCAGTGTTCAAGACATGCTGGGGCCTATTTGAACCAACTGTCATGTACTTTGGACTCTGCAATTTGCTGGCTATGTTCCAAGCATTCATGAATGACATCTACCAACCAGTTGTAGCCAAATTTGAAACAGAAGGGACTAACATACATATCTACATGGATGACATAGCCATCACAACAAGCCTTTTGGGGTTGATGGCACAAATGACCGATGCCCACATGGCTGCAGTCTCAGTGGTGCTTGCCGTTGCTGCGGAGCATGATCTCTACTTCAAACTGGACAAATGTGCATTCCACATACCATCCATTGATTACCTGGGGGTAATCCTTGAAAAGGGGATGACACACATGGATCTGATAAAAGTGACAGGAGTATGTGACTGGCCAACACCCACCAAAGTCAAGGATGTGCATAGTTTTTTGGGATTTTGCAATTTTTACTGTCCATTTATTTGAGGCTTTGCCAACATTGCATGCCCATTAAACACACTCACAAGAAAGAACATTGAATGGAGATGGGAAAAGGCTCAGCAAGAGGCGTTTGACACCCTCAAACAATGAATTACAAGTGAACCAGTACTAGCACACCCAAACCCACAGACACAATATGACCTAGAAGTAGACACCTCAAGCTTCACAGTAGGAGCTGTATTGCTGCAAAAGGGAACAGACAGCAAAAGACACCTGGTTGCATTCTACTCAGCAACCCTCAATGAAGCTGAATGCAACTATGACATTTACAATCTCAAACTACTAGCAATAGTGAAGGTGCTGTGGAACTGGAGACACTTGCTAGTGGGATCACCACACAAGGTTAGAGTGTTCTCCAATCATATGAATCTGCAATACTGGGGGGACCTGCAGAAGATCAGTTGACAAGTGGCTAGGGAAGTATTGGAGCTCAAGGAGTACAACCTTGACATTCACCATCTGAAGGGCAAGGCAAATGGACAAGCAGATGCCCTGTCACAAAGACCAGACTCACAGGAGAAAAGGACAACAACCAGGTAACTGTATTGCCTGACAAACTATTCGTATGCACAACTAAGGTAGGTCCCATTAGGAACCTGCACCCCATGATGTCAGCAAATTGACGATTTTTTCGACCCTCCTCTTTTCCCTCACTTGTCACAAAGGCCCAAAAGTAAGACTGGGAAACTGAAGGAAATAAGGGGTGCTTTTGGTCTCTGGTTTTACTATTTTGTAAAATTGTTATTGGAATGAACTACAGTCGCCTCCCTCCTAATCCATACACCTCGAAGCCCATAACCCCTCATATCCCATAGGATTTTTTATTTCTCAAGCTTGGATGTGGGGATTTTGTACCCATAACCCATACCTCTGCAGTACCACATAACCCATAGTGATTTTCAGTGAAAATCCCATAGTTTGTATACGATTAGATAAGATAAGCGCCCAATTTACGGTCAATTCAAGTCCAAAATAAATAAATTTCACCAACAACTATGCCTCCGAAGTTGAAAACTCCCCTTGACGTGCTCAAACAAGGACTTTCCCAGCTCAAAAAGCGCTATGAAGCAAAGAAGAAAGTCCTGACAGCTAAATGGCAAAGTCTGACTGCAGAAGAAGAACACTGGTTAGACCATGAAGGCAACCTTGTTGACGAGCAGCATGTTCTGGATACTCTAGAAGCTGCTTCAGACTATGAATGTGCCGTTTTGCAGTTGGATGACGCAGGCAAGGCACTTGTCAAGAAGCTCAGAGAAGAAGCAGGGGATGTTCCAAAGGTGGTGGGTGCAAAGCAAAAGTGTGCATTCTCGTTTTCGAAAAAACTTGATAAACTGATTAAAAAATCCATTCACTAGTACCGGAACACAAACCACAAGAGCCACCACAATCCAAAAAAAAGAAGGAAGCAGAGCCGAATGGTCCAATACCCCAGTGGAACACTGGAAAAAAGCAGAATGCCACTTGTGAAGTTCGCATCAAAATTCTTGATTGGCATGAAGCAAATGGCAAAAACCAAACCCGGACAGCAAAACACTTTGCTCAAATCTATCCAGACATTGGAATAAAGCAGCCTCTCATTTTGGAATGGTGGAAAGGCTGAGACAAGTGGAGACAGGAATGGGCAAACTCAAATGGTGCAATGGATCACTTGGCTAAGCGTGTGCAACAGACCGAACACCCTGAGGTCACGGAAATGATGGACCTTTGGGTCTCAAAGGCAATGCAGAATGATCTCCTCCTAATGGGTGAGGTCCTCCAGCAAAAATGGACAAAATTTGCAGATATGCTAGGAGTTCCGAAGGAAGCGGTTGACTCTCAGTGAAGGGTGGCTCACAAGGTTCAAGGAGAGGCATCGATTGAAGGAGATCAAGCGACATGGGGAGTCTGGCTCCACAATGCCAGAGACTGTGGAGGCCGAGAGGAAAAGGGTCCAGGAGCTGATTGAGGTGTGCAGTTACAAGCGGAGGGATATTTTCAATATGGATGAGACTGGCTTATTTTATGTGTACGCACCTCAATTCCTGGCTTTCATTCATGACCCATCTTTATTCATTCATGTTTAGACTACCCCCAGATTGTGGCCTTGCAGACAACTTGTAATGTCCCAGGTCATGGTATGTATCTGACCTAACCCATAAGTCAGGGACATTGGGGAAAAGCCTAGAACACAGCGAGTCGAACATGGTAAGGGGGATGACGAGTCGCTCCCTAATACTTACTCAGGATATGAGGACGATGACTGATACATGACTGATATGCTTACTGTACGATTACTGAGCAGACGTGGACGATTACACAGCAGAGGAGTAGTCTTAGTAGTAGTGGCGGTTTCACTGACGAAGGCGGACTGCAACGTAGTACTATATAAGGAAGCTATCGACTGTTGTGGTCGATAGCTTGGATTTCTTGTAACGTTCCTACCTTGTTATCCAAAGCCGTGCTTTCTCTCTCTCTCTCTCTCGTCCTTTGGGGCCGTGTATCGAATCATCAAAGCTCCACCTTCGTGCGTTGAGACGAAACTCTGCCTTCGTGCTAGAGCCAAGACAACCGCTGAGTCACCGCGTTCACTCTACGCAGCCTAAGTCAGGCTCACGTGCAGCTCGCACGTAACATTAAATCCAAGCTCTTCAAACCTCATTGAACGCCGTGGCGACTCTCAATACCAAGGACGGCTGGGACTTTGTACCCTATCACATTGAATCAAGAGAACGAGACGCACCCACTCGTTACCTCATAGGACAAGTAAGGTGGCGACACGTACTGGACACTAGAAGATCCGACAAAAACAACACCAGATACTACGCAGAGGCGGCTACTGCACAGCGATATCATCCTGTAGTATTCAACAGGGAGCGCTGTTGCTGGGTCGAACTCAGGTGGAGCAACACCAACAGCTATTTCGAAGCAACACAGCCAGCAGCCGATGACTTACACATCAACGTACCATTGGTCGACGCACGACCAATTGATCAGCAAGGACCTATAGACGGCCAAGAAGCGGTAAACCTCGATTCAGAACCACCAAGAACCGAATTCCAACTACGAGCAGAAACACCGGCTGCGTCAAGCCATACTAGTGAACGATCGCCAACCCCACGAAGTGAAGCAGTAGAACCCAAAGAAATTGCAGTGCACTCGCCGGAAGTAGACGCACTAGCCGCACAAACAGCTGAGTTGCATATTCCCGAACCAATTCGGGGAATACCATACAGTTACATGACGACTCAAACAGAAGTGTCACCACCACGGCTCGTCATAAACGAGCAAACTGGCCACGTACAGACAATACAGCCAGAAGACATGCAAGCCGTAAACCGAGCAATGGGACCAGACGTTCCCGACGCACCAAGCAACCCGGACGAACAAAATATGTTCTATGAGTTCCGCATCGACCGGAACAGAGTACCATCACCAGAAAACAGACCATTCCCACCATTACAACATCCAGGAGGAGGACCACTGAGAGGAGGACCACCAGGAGGAGGACCACCAGGAGGAGGACCGCCAGGAGGAGGACTGACAGGAGGAGGGCCACCTCTAGGAGGACCAGCTGTGGCCAACAACGGACCGCAGGGGAACGACAAATTCATCGGTAATCCACCACCAACATTCACAGGCAGCAGGTCGCAAGCCGAGGCGTTCATCCTCCAATGGGAGGTCTATGCGGGAGTTAACGCAAATCATTCAGCTATGCTGAATAAGTATCAAAAAGCTATGTTGTTCCTCACATACATCCAGGGGAATGTGGTTAACCAATGGGTTATGTCCGCGAGCCGATGGCTTGTCAAAGAAGTAGCCACAGGAACCAATCAATTCGACAACAGACTATGGGAGAATCTACTCCACGCCTTCCAAAGGCAGTTTGGCGACGTACTCAGCAAAGAACGAGCGCAGGTGCAACTTGATGCCGGAATACACATGAAGGATGGGAAGATCGACGACTACATTGCCTTGTTCGAACAACTCGTTCGGCATGCTGGATACAACATCAACGCTGAACAAACGCTCAAGTACTTCACCAGAGGACTACCAAGAGCACTATACGAAACCATGTACCAACATGACGATCCCAGGAACTATGAAGAATGGAGGGAATCCGCCTTGAAAAGGCAACAAAAATGGATTCACATGCAAACAGTCAGAGGAAATCTCGACGCTTTCAAGCCAGGACGGGCACACGGAGGAGGCCTAGCTAAGTTACTCGCACCACTAAATGACGACCAAATGGACACCTCCGCAGATCGAGTACGAGGACGATTGGCCGGGGCAGAAGACGTGCTCCAAAGCTACAAAAGGAACAATGGGCCACCACCACGACCACCATTCCCACCACGTGGCGGGTTTATGCAGAGACAGTTCAAGCGAGATCACAGCCAAACGCAGTGTTACAACTGCCAGAAGATGGGGCGCATCAGTCGTGACTGCAGACAACCACGAAAGCGCCGCGATACGCAAACACGAGCCACCGAAACCGCGCCAACTAAAGAAGAAAAGGCAGCGGAATGTGTAACGTCCCGGGTCATGGTATGTATCTGACCTAACCCATAAGTCATGGGACGTATAGGCATGTGATCGCATGATGTCGTGGCTTGGCTTACATGGTTTACTATGTTGATTACTGATACTAGTACGATACGATGACTGAGGATTGCTGTACGATTACCAAGAGTAGTAGCAGTTGTGGCGTTTGTCTTAGTGGACGATTACCTAGCAGTAGTGGCTTAGTGGACGATTACCAGCAGATTAGTAGTAGTGGCGGTCTCGCTGACGAAGGCGGATCGCGCGGATAGTTTATAAGGAAGCTATCGACTGTTGTAGTCGATAGCTTGGATTTCTTGTACACTTCTCAACTTGTTATCCAAAGCCGGTTCCCTTCTCTCATCTCTCGTCCTTCGGGGCCGCGTATCAAGAGCAGTCTAAACATCAAAGCTCCGCCTTCGAGCGTTGAGACGTCACTCAGTCTTTGTACTTGAGTAAGACCACTGCTGAGTCACCGCGTTCACTCTACGTTGCCTAAGTCAGGCTCACGTGCTGCTTGCACGTAACATTAAATCCAAGCTCTCCAAAACCGAACGCCGTGGCAACTCTCAATACCAAAGACGGCTGGGACTTTGTGCCCTATCGTATCAACTCAAGAGAGCGAGACGCACCTACTCGATACCTTGTGGGACGAGTAAGGTGGCGACACGTACCAGATACCAGAAGGAACGAAGAAAACAACACCGGATATTACGCAGAAGCGGCTACATCACAGCGCTTCCACCCAGTAGTGTTCAATAGGGAACGCTGTTGCTGGGTCGAACTCAGGTGGAGCAACACCAACAGTTACTTCGAAGCGACACGACCAGCCGCCGACGACCTCAATATCAATATCCCATTGGTAGACGCGAGGCCAATCGATCAGCAAGGAGCCTTAGACGGCCAGGAAATAAACCTCGATACGGAACCACCACGGACTGAATTACAAATACGAACAACCACCCCAGTCCCATCAAGTCCTACCGGCGAACGCTCACCAACCCCACAAAGCGAAGCAGAGCCCGAAGAAATCGCAGTGCAGTCACCAGAAATAGACGCACTCGTCGCACGAACAGCTGAGTTACACATTCCCGAACCAATTCGAGGAATACCTTTTAGCTACATGACTACCCAAACAGCGGTATCACCACCACAACTCGTTATCAACGAGCAAACAGGACACGTACAACAACTACAACCGGAAGATATGGTAGCCGCTCACCGAGCAATGGGACCAGATGTTCCCGACGCGCCAAGTATCCCTGAACACGATATGTTCTATGAGTTCAGGCTCAATCGAAACCGAGTACCCTCGCCTGAAAACAGGCCATTTCCACCAGCAAGAGGACCACCAGGAGGAGGAGGACCGCCCAACGGCGGAGGCGGAGGTGGAGGAGGAGGAGGTGGACTACCCCCAGTAGGACCACCTCCAATGGGACCACCTCCAGCAGGACCAGCGATAGCCAACCAGAACGGCAATGACAAATTTATTGGTAATCCACCACCAACATTCACAGGAACAAGATCACAAGCAGAGGCCTTTATCCTTCAATGGGAGGTCTACGCAGGAGTCAACGCCAACCACTCGGCTATGAGGAACAAGTACCAAAAAGCTATGTTGTTCCTAACATACATCCAGGGAAACGCGGTTAACCAATGGGTTATGTCCGCAAGCCGATGGTTGGTGAATGAAGTAGCCACGGGAACCAACCAATTTGACAACAGGTTGTGGGAGAACTTACTCCATGCCTTCCAAAGGCAGTTCGGAGACGTTCTCAGCAAAGAACGAGCCCAAGCTCAGCTCGACGCTGGCATACACATGAAGGATGGGAAGATCGACGACTACATCGCACAGTTCGAACAACTAGTCCGACACGCAGGGTACAACATCAACGCCGAACAAACACTCAAGTATTTTACGAAAGGACTACCAAGAGCGTTGTACGAAACAATGTACCAACACGACGACCCACGAAACTACGAGGAATGGAGGGAATCCGCCCTGAAAAGGCAACAAAAATGGATTCACATGCAAACAGTCAGGGGAAACCTTGACGCGTTCAAACCAGGACGCACCACAGGAGGAGCACTAGCTAAGTTGCTCGCACCACTACAGAATGATGACCGAATGGACACATCGGCAGATCGAGTACGAGGACGACTGGCAGGAGCCGAGGAAGTCATAGCAAATCACCCCAGAAACACCAGGCCACCATTCCCACCAAGAGGGGGATTTATCCAGCGACAGTTCAAACGAGACCATAGTCAAACGCAGTGTTACAACTGCCAGAAAATGGGTCATATTAGCCGCGACTGTAGGCAGCCTCGCAGACGCCGC
>WITN01001138.1:0-24911 GCA_015025155.1 Lactarius quietus
TTTAGCGATGTTGGCGAAGCCTCTGATGAACTGCCATAAAAATTACAAAAACCGAGAAATGATCATACATCCTTTACTGATGTTGGCGATTGCCAGTCACGAACACCCGAGATTTTGACAGGGTCCATACGTGTTACCCCCTCTTCAAGGATTACCCCCAGGTAATCAATACTGGAAGCGTTAAAGACACATTTTTCGGGTTTGAAGAATAGGTTGTGTTTTTGTGCCACTGCTAGTATGTCGCGGACTGCATCTTGGTGTTTTTGATCGATAGTGGCTGTCGTTTGGTTGCTATGGCGATATCGTCCATGTAGACCCTGATTGTCGTTCCGACTGCTTCGTGTTTCGCGATTGTTGGTTGGTAGATGTCGTTCATGAAGCTTTGAAATGTGGCCGGCGAGTTGCATAGACCGAAATACATAACAGTCAGTTCGAATAGTCCGCGGCGTGTCTTGAACGCAGCTTTGTGTTCGTCTCCTTCCTTGATTCTAATGTTGTTATATCCTTGTCGGACGTCCAGTTTGCTAAATATTTGTGCTCCTCCGAGATCCCTGATTAGGTCGTCGATAAGAGGGAGCGGATACTGATTTCGTATTGTCCATTCGTTAATCTTTCGGTAGTCCTGTACAGGTCGTAGCTTTCCGTCCTTCTTTTTGATAAAGAAGAAGGATGATGTGTACGGGGACTTTGAGGGACGAATGTATCCCTTTTCTACTTGTTCGTCGATGAATTCGTCCAGCGCTGCGTCTTCTACCCTTGTCATTGGGTATACTTTGCAGTCGATTACATCTGGTACCCCCTTTTTGAATTCAATTGCGTGGTCGCAACTTCGTTTTGGTGGGAACCGTTTTGATTCGTCTTCGCTGAATACTTGTGCAAATTGTTGGTATTCTCGTGGTATATCGACTTCTTTGGTGTATTGCTTGGCCTCTATTGCAAGTTCGACCGCTGATCGTCGTCCGTATACTTGCTCTTCCAATTTTGTCACTATTTGTTTTTTTGTTTCTGTAGTGAACGTTCGTGACACTTTGGCATCGTTTTCTTCTTCGTTGAGCAACCTTGCTAGTACTGCTCTTTTGTCGTTTGGGTTGACTGATCGTAGTACTATGGGGAGTTGTTTCTCGTCAATGGTGGCGTGGTGCCAGCTGAACCTTGGTTCGTAGGTTGCGAGCCATGGATACCCTAGCAATATGTCTTCCTTGCCAATGTCGGTGATTAGGAAATGCATTTCCCTTTGAGTTCCTCCTGTTTCCACATTAAGCGTAAGGTAGTGCGTGATCTGCCCCGCTTTATTAGTGGTATCATCGATGTTATAAATATTCTTGGGCTTATCTAACGCCCGTTGTCCTAGACCCATCCTTTTGACGAATTGCGGATGTATAAAGTTGTCAGTGGCTCCTGAGTCCACCAACGCTTTGATGTCGGCCATATTGTAACTTGCGCGAATTGATACTGGTACTCTCATAGAACGGTAGCGCATAATATACACAGAGTTACAATGTATTGCCCTCACCCAGGCCGCCGGGTTCAGGCGTTTCCAAAATCCTGTCCCATCAACTGCTGTAGGACCAGGTCTTTTACTTCTTCGTCGTCTCCTGCGACTCCTCGCAGCCATTCCGCTGCCTTTTCTTCTTTAGTTGGCGTGGTTTTGGTGATTCGTGTCTGCGTATCGCGGCGCTTTCATGGTTGCCTGCAATCGCGACTGATGTGCCCCATTTTCTGGCAGTTGTAACACTGCATCTGGCTGTGATCTCGTTTGAACTGTCTCTGCATAAACCCTCCGCGTGGTGGGAATGGTGGTCGTGGTGGTGGCCCATCGTTCCTTCTGTAGTTTTGGAGCACGTCTTCTGCTCCGGCCAATCGTCCTCGTACTCGATCTGCGGAGGTGTCCATTCGGTCATCATTAAGTGGGGCAAGCAACTTAGCTAAGGCCCCTCCTGGCGTTTGTCCTGGTTTGAAGGCGTCAAGGTTGCCCCTGACCGTTTGCATGTGAATCCATTTTTGCTGTCTTGTTACGCTCAGACCCTGCTCAAGCTGCCAAGACACAGAGACAGCACAAGTGTATGCATGAACACTGGAAGAATTGCCAAGATTACCCAGAGGCGCATACCTGGGAGGCACGTGACAAAGAAGACATCAAAGAGGAAGAGGCCGTACGAGCACTCGTAGCGGCAGAAGACGATAGCTACCTCGCCTATGACGAGGCGTGCAGAGTTCGCCAGTTCGTGAGTAACTTAATAACTTGCGGAAGTACCCCAGATACTGGCAGGACGGTTACCACAGGACGAATGAGGGTCACGTGACATGGTCATGTGAGGATACCCCCGGGTCACGGGATCTGACCTAAGCAATAAGCCAGGGGGGCGCGCAAGGATGGAATTGTCCCAGGCCACAGTATGTATCTGGCCTAACTAATAACTCAGGGGACGTTGGAAGAAGCCATGGAATTGGCGGAAGACAGTTGTGTCCTGAAGACGACCAACGACGACAAACAGCGATTGTGTGGTGTAAGACCAGCGACCTGAGGCTGCCGATATCAGCGGGCCGTGGCTGCCGTTGGGACGCACTCCAGCGGGCCGGGTTTGATCCCCTTTCAGGAAAGTGTTATTGATGGATTAGTTCAAGGAGCGCCTGTGTTAGCGCCGGAGCCATTGCTTACAGATGCATTATTATTGGCTGACTATGGGTATCGTTTATGCTTGGTGATGCTTAGACATTCACTTATTCATTCGCTTACTCATTGGTGATTGCTTACTTATGCGATGAGGTGGGCTTATTGATGCCCCATGGTTGCTTACTCACTGGTTGGAGGTGCTTGGTCACTCATTGGTGGGGACGCTTACTTATGGCTTATTGATGCCTTATTCATGTGCTGATTGATGTGAGTCATCATGCTTATCATTCGTTATTCATACTATGTGTGTCGCCTTTGTGGCTTGACGGACATTTACTATAAATACTATACAAGTTGCGCTATGGTTCGCTAGCTTAGTTGTCTTGGAACCCACCTGTATTACTCTCAGGGAAGTCAGACAGTCTTATAGCAGAGTCATCATTCGTTGTGACTACATTGTTGCCAACTTAAGTGTTAGGCGTTGCCACTTGAAACGAACCTCAAGCTAGGCGGTACAAGGGGACCTTATTGGTTATTCGCCCTTTACAAGTCATTCAAGTCGTTCCTGAGTTCAGAGCCGTGCGCTTTGCTCAGAGTTGAAGCAAGGAAGACCCATCGGATCCAAGTCGGATCAACGTCCAGTGGGAACGTAACATGTCTCTTTAGAGGGATTCCCTCCATTCTTCGTAGTTCTGGGGGTCGTCGTGTTGGTACATGGTTTCGTATAGGGCTCTTGGCAACCCTCTTGTGAAGTACTTGAGTGTTTGTTCGGCGTTGATGTTATATCCTGCGTGTTGAACGAGTTGTTCGAATTGGGGCAATATAATCGTCGATTTTCCCATCCTTCATGTGAATACCGGTGTTGAGCTGGGCTTGTGCTCTTTCTTTGCTGAGAACGTCGCCGAACTGTCTTTGGAATGCGTGGAGTAGGTTTTCCCACAGTCTATTGTCGAATTGGTTGGTCCCCGTGGCGACTTCGTTAACGAGCCATCGACTTGCCGACATGACCCATTGGTTAACCGCGTTTCCCTGGATGTATGTGAGGAACAACATAGCTTTTTGGTATTTGTTCAGCATTGCTGAATGATTTGCGTTGACTCCCGCGTAGACCTCCCATTGGAGGATGAACGCCTCGGCTTGTGACCTGCTTCCTGTGAATGTTGGTGGTGGGTTACCGATGAATTTATCGTTCCCTGTGGTCTGTGGTTGGCCACAGCTGGTCCTCCTAGAGGTGGTCCTCCTCTTGGTGGTCCTCCTCCTGGCGGTCCTCCTCCTGGCGGTCCTCCTCCTGGATGCCGTAACGGTGGGAATGGTCTGTTCTCTGGTGATGGTATTCTGTTCCGGTCGATGCGGAACTCGTAGAACATGTTTGTTCTTCTGGGTTGCTTGGTGCGTCGGGAACATCTGGTCCCATTGCTCGGTTTACGGCCTGCATGTCTTCTGGTTGTATCGTCTGTACGTGGCCAGTTTGCTCGTTTATGACGAGCCGCGGTGGTGACACTTCTGTTTGAGTCGTCATGTAGTTGTATGGTATTCCTTGAATGGGTTCGGGAATGTGTAGTTCAGCTGTTTGCGTGACAAGTGTTTCTATTTCCGGTGATTGTACCGCGATTTCTTCGGGTTCTGCTTCTTTGTCACGTACCGTGCCATGCGGTCATGTGACATTCGGCGCACGTGCAAGAGTGCGCGCTGCCTGCGAAGGCATGCAAAGAATATCGCGCCGCGAGACATCGCGTGACAAGAATATGTTCGGGTTACACGTGACTGTGGGAAGTTCCAGTCATGTGACCGGGTCGGGTAAGAACCCATGCCGGCTTATCAGAAGCCGAGGTCGTTCCAGGCCCTTATCTATAGGGGGTTCTGATGGATATTTCTGATGGACTATATTTAGATTATCTCTGAGTCATTATGACTCTTATCACTGATGGCCCTTAAGGCTATCCGCCATGTGTTGTGGAGTAGTGGAGCATCAGTGATGGACGATTCTTATTGGAGGATAAGCCTTATGCTTATCTTCAGTATATTAGGGTTTGGCCGGGGGCTTGGGTTGAAACTCAGCTCCTGAGCAGTATATAGGTCACAGCTGAGGACGGTAGAGTCCTTAGCTTTACATTCCCATATTCTCCTAACGTCTACTTGGAGTTTCCCTGCTAATGTATTGCTGTCCATTCCTTCATGACTGCTTCTCTCTTGTCCCTTTGAGGACTTCTATCTATGGCTGTTTCCATTCAACTTGGATCAGTCCTTCTCCCATTTCGGCTATTCCAGGTGTCATGCGGGATAGCGTCGTCTCTCGTCAACGACAAGTGTTCCAGTGCTACAGGACAAGGCAGTACTGAAGGTAGCGTTGGGTCAAAACATTACATTCTTCGCTGTGTGGAGTTGGCGATCGGTTGCTAGTGTGGCTTGATGGAGCCGGAGTGTCTGTTCGTAATTGGAACTCAGCCCTAGGTGGTTCCGTGTTGAGGTTTTGTTCGCCTTGACAGTCTATGGTCCCTTGTTGGCTAATTGGTCGCGCTTCGGTTAGTGGTATGTTGATGTGTAGATCGTCGGCTGCTGGTCGTGTTGCTTCGAAGTAGTTATTGGTGTTGCTCCACCTGAGCTCAACCCAGCAACAGCGTTCTCTGTTAAAGACTACCAGATGATACCTTTGTGCTGTAGCTGCTTCCGCGTAATATCCTGTGTTGTTTTCGTCGGATCTTCTGGTGTCTGGTACGTGTCACCACCTTACTCGTCCTACGAGGTATCGTTCGGGTGCGTCTCGTTCTCTTGCCCCGATTCGGTATGGTTGAAAATCCCAACCGTCTTTAGTATTGATGGGTGCCACGGCGTTCAATTGTTTGGGGAGCTTGGATTTAATGTTACGTGTGGGCTACACGTGAGCCTGACTTAGGCGACGTAGAGGTGAACGTGGTGACTTAGCAAAACCTCAAGCACGCAGGCTGAGTATTCGTCTCAATGCTCGAAGGCGGAGTTCGGCTATTTCACTAGACACTTGATAGTATCTAGACTTCTGCTTGTTGTTGCCCTTCCACTAATGCCGCACTTCCGCTTGTGGAGAAGGCAAGACCGATCGATTGGAGAATGAGAAGAGAGATGTACAAGAAATCCAAGCTATCGACCACAACAGTCGATAGCTTCCTTATAACGCTACTGTGCAGTCCGCCTTCGTCAGCAAGACCACCACTACTACTAGTCTGCTAGGTAATCGTCCACGGTTGTTCAGTCATCGTATAGTAAGCCGTCAGTCATCGTACAGTAAGCCGTCAGTCATCGTACAGTAAGCCGTCAGTCATCATACAGTAGGCCATCAGTCATCGTATAGTAGGCCATCAGTCATCGTACCGTAATAGTCCATTTTGCCACGTCCCCTGAGTTATGGCTTAGGTCAGATACTTACTATGACCTGGGACGTTACACGACACCATAGTATGAACAGTAAAGGGTAGGCATAGTGACTCACAGGTCAACAAGCAACTTGTAAGCAATTCGTAAGGCATCAATAAGCCGTCAGTAAGCGTCCCCACCAATGAGTGACTAAGCACCTCCAACCAGTGAGTAAGCGTCCACAGGGCATCAGTCAGCCCACCTCATCGCGTAAGTAAGCGATCACCAATGAGTAAGCGAATGAGTAAGTGAATGTCTAAGCATCACCAAGCATAAACGATACCAATAGTAAGCCAGTAATACTGCATCTGTAAGCAATGGCTCCGGCGCTAACACAGGCGCTCCTTGGACTAATCCATCTTGAACACATACCCGAAAGGGGATCAAACCCGGCCCGCTGGAGTGCGTCCCAACGGCAGCCACGGCCCGCTGACATCTGCAGCCCCAGGTCGCTGGTCTTACACCACGCAATCGCTATCCGTCGTCGTTGGTCATCTTCGGGACACAACTGTCTTCCGCCAATTCCATGGCTTCTTCCAACGTCCCTTGAGTTATGAGTTAGGCCAGATACGTACTGTGACCTGGGACAATTCCATCCATCGCGCCCCCCTGACTTATTGCTTAGGTCAGATCCCGTGACTCGGGGGTCTATCACATGACCATGTCACGTGACCCTCATTCGTCCTGTAATGGCCTTCCTGCCAGCTTCTGGGGTTCTACCGCGAGTTATCAAGTTACTCACGAGCTGACGGACTTTGCACGCTTCATCATAAGCGAGATAACTGTCGTCTTCTGCCGCTACGAGTGCTTGTACGGCCTCTTCCTCTTCGACGTCTTCTTCTGCACGTGACTCCCAAGTATGCGCTTCTGGGTAATCATGGCAATTCTTCCAGTGTTCATGGAGACACTTGCGTTGCTTGTAGGTTGGCGCAAGGTCTGAGCGTAACAATCAGGATCCCTATCCACCTGCCTCAAATGCCTGCAGGTGAGGCATATCATGGCAATGGTCTTTGCCATTTAACTAAGCAATTCTAGTTTCTCCCGAGATTGCGGTGGTATTGGATGCCCATACTGACGTCCTACGTGGCGTTCTCAATGACATGCACAGACTCAGGGAACAAATGAATAGTATGAATGAGAGTCTTGTCAGTAACACTGTAGTAGTTGAGTATCTCATTGCACACTTGACTCAGAGGGAATGAATGGAGCTTGATGTATTTCATGTATGGAACCTGGACATGTGAATCATTTGTATCATTTAGTAAGCACCAAATATCATACAGACACAGTATTGACAAAAGGCGGGCCACGTGAACGTACAACGCTTACACATATGCCCTGTGCGGTGGGCAAGGCGCCAGGGCTTGGATGACGTACCTGCGATCCAGGTACCATACATAAGCAATACGGGATATGCATGTCTCATTGCCTGACAGATGGTGGGCCACTTGAGCTCATGGCACTTCTGCCTCACACATGCGGGGCAGGTGAGGCCATGTAGCTATGTCAGAGCTTACATTGATTCATATTACACATGTGAGATGACAATACATATTCCAGAACTTGAGATCAACGAAACCTGCTTCACATTCAAATATCCCACACCTACACCTCAGATCTCTGCGGCGGGCGAGGCGCCAGGTTATCAACAACATATTGTGATGATCATAAGTCATAGTCAAGATTACATAAGCAATGACACCATGCGATAACAAAACGTGATACACCTATGTTATTGCTTAAAGGATGGCAGGTCACTCAACTCAGAGAAAATGAATATGCAATGTGATGTATTCCATGTACGGAACCTAGACATTTGAATCATTTGTATCATTTGATATGCACGGAGTATCATACAGACACAGTATAGAGAAAACGCAGGCTGCGCGAAGTTCCTCCTTTGTCACGTGGGGCGCGCGAAGCGCCAGATCTTAGATGATGTACTGTGATGATGCGATCCATACACGGCATGCCCCACATTAGATAAGGAAGGATATACCATACATGAATGACACATTACGCATATGTCTTAGCGCTTGACTGATGGTGCGCTGCCCGACCTTCCAGTCCTTCCACCTCAGACGTGCTGGGCAGGCAAGGCCACATATGAATCACAGAATGTTGTTTGATTGATCACATTGAACATGACAGAAATGGGTTGCCAATATATATTGCACAACTACATATGAGTAAAGCATCATATAAATGGCGGACCACTCACATGTCTCACACTTCTCCCTTCATCTTGCGTGATGGGCGAGGCACCTTCATTTCAATGACGTGCTGTTATCGGCTAATGTCATACCACAGCTTAGGTAATGCCTGGCGCTCCATACATAAACATACAGTGATACACATACATTATAACTTCACAGTTCGCGATCCACTCCAACTTCATGCACGCCCGCCTCCAATGTGTGGTGTCACGTGGTGACATCGTACCGAACCCTGTGCGCACCAAACGTCGCAAGTGCACTCATGAGCACTGGAAGAACTGTCAAGATTACCCTGAAGCACACACATGGGTATTAGGTCAGCCAGCATATAGCGAAGAAGAAGAAGAGGTTCGCGCTCTCGTATGGGCCCAGGCTGATGGATATCCTGAGGCAGAAGAAGAAGATTATGCAGTGGAGGAGGATGAAGCCCTCTGTATACGCCAGTTAGTGAGTGGAATGATCGTCCACCCGTCGTCTTCAGACACTGGCGCAAGTGTAACAGGAAGGATGAAGGTCACGTGATCTGTCACGTGAAAGTCCCAGATCATGCCTTGTATCTGGTCTAACCCATAAGTCATGGGACTTCAAGGATGGAAGAGCTTTACATAATGTAACGTTTCCTCGGATGTGAGATTCCCGAGAGGCCGAAGAAGATGTCACGTGTAGAAGAGGAGGTCAAGTCCCAGGTCACAGTATGTATCTGACCTAAGCCATAACTCAGGGGACTTTGGTGTTGTATCAAGAATGGAAGATTATGGAAGGTTCTGGAAGGGCCATGGTAGGCATGAGGTCAGAGGCAATTCCTGACAGCTGAAGGTCTAGACATTTCCTTGTATGGTTCAAGTTCTGATGGAACAGGTTCTGATGCGCTGGTATTGCGCCCTGACATTTGTTATCTATGTTCTCTATTGTTCTCTTGTTCTATGATGTCATTTGTGAGTCATGTGTTGTTCTTATCTCTGACTCATGGTCGTGTTATCTCTGACTCATGTGGGGCCTTATGCCTCATGTACTGTATGTTTCATAATAAGCCCCTGTGGCTTGATGGACAATTCCTATTGGCAGATAAGGTCGTATGTCACGTACCGTGCCATGCGGTCATGTGACATTCGGCGCACGTGCAAGAGTGCGCGCTGCCTGCGAAGGCATGCAAAGAATATCGTGCCGCGAGACATCGCGTGACAAGAATATGTTCGGGTTTCACGTGACTGTGGGAAGTTCCAGTCATGTGACCGGGTCGGGTGAGAACCCATGCCGGCTTATCAGAAGCCGAGGCCACTCCAGGCCCTTATCTTGGGGTTCTGATGGATATTTCTGATGGATTCTATTATTAGCTTATCTCTGAGTCATTATGACTCTTATCACTGATGGCCCTTAAGGCTATCCGCCATGTGTTGTGGAGTAGTGGAGCATCAGTGATGGACGCATCTTATTGGAGGATAAGCCTTATGCTTATCTCTCGTATATTAGGGTTTGGCCGGGAGCTTGGGTTGAAACTCAGCTCCTGAGCAGTATATAGAGTCTGGCTGAGGACGGTAGAGTCCTTAGCTTTACATTCCCATATTCTCCTAACGTCTACTTGGAGTTTCCCTGCTAATGTATTGCTGTCCATTCCTTCATGTCTGCTTCTCTCTTGTCCCTTTGAGGACTTCTATCTATGGCTGTTTCCATTCAACTTGGATCAGTCCTTCTCTCATTTCGGCTATCTCAGGTGTCATGCGGGATAGCGTTGTCTCTCGTCAACGTCAAGTGTTCCAGTATCGCAGGTCAAGGCAGTACTGAAGGTAGCGTTGGGTCAAAACGTTACATCGTAGGTCGTGTTACTATAGTTCAAGCTCAGCTTTAAAGTTAGCTTGGAAGTACTATATATACTAGGCAGGTTTCGCCAGTAGTCGTTAGCTTAGTTGTTTTGGACTTCCACCTGTATTCCTCTCAGGTCCTATTCAAAGCATTCTTATAGCAGAGTCATTGGTCTGTGTGACTAGTATCTTATCTTGTTGCCAACTTGTGTGTCAAAGCTATCACCTTGTTAGGCCATTTCAAGGGAACCTTTTCTGGTTTATTGCCCTTCACGAGTTCTTGTTGAGTTGTAAGCCGTGCACTTAGCTCATCGTTTGATTCAAGGAAGCCTTCAGATCCAAGTTGGATCAGTGTTTGGTGGAAACGCTACACCTCTGACATGATTTGAATGATGGGGTGCATGCATGGCTTCTTGGTGTGCTTGCTGGGATCGCCCATGAACTTCTTGAATTGATTTCCAACTAGGATCTAGAGGTCATTGCAGATAAGCGATGTCAATGTAAGCAGAACTATAATGGACACACTATCTCATCCTTGACCTTCCTCACCAGATAGGCCTGTTGCCCATCATCTGGAGGCTGGGCTGAGAATGTCATTGCAGCAATAAACAGCCTGGCTGCAATAGCCAGGAACTGAGTCTCCACCTGAGTTAGTTCAGAAGCAGCTTTGGGAGGCATGAAGTACAATGGATAGGCAATGAGGATATCAGCACGCTGGGCTTAATTTGGACCACATGATAAGGGCATGCCCCATAGTAATTGGCTGCCCACTTCGGCGCGTGGCCCACAGGTACAACTATATGACGTAGCAAACGCAAGGAAAACAGTTGCATGATCTCACAAATGCTTCCGAAATGTTAATGTGTTAATGCGCTACTATTCAAGTCCCTACCTTCAGCTCCTTTAGTTTCAGCTTTCTCACAAAGAGGCAACAATGCATCCACTGCTTTGCCTGAGCCGCTTGATCATTTGGAGCAATATGAAGCCTTCCTCTTCTTTTGCTATATCTGATCCCTTGTCACAGTATGCCTTTCACATCTGCTAGTCACTCATTGACGCCACTGCCAATTGGGCTGTCATCTCTGTATATGGACATCATGTATATAATGTGGGGTGACCCACATATCACTAGTGAATACATAAGACTAAATTCATAAGCAAACATCTCTCCCATATGTGACTTGGCATGTCAGCCATGTACGAAAGACGTGGCGTGTCGGTTATTGCAGGTGGAGCAGGCAGGCAAAGCGCCGCAGGTACTATGCGCTTTGCAGGAGGCATTGGTGCTGCAGGGCCTTTGATAGCTACTAGGCAATAGGGTAGTACCTTGAGATATGTCGAATAACATACAGAACCAGTGACACATATTAATGGCAACACGATACCAATGTGTGCCTTGATAAGAAACTGCCTATTATGGCGGGCGGCCCGCCTGACGAGTAGTTCGTTATCACAACACATCTGATGATTTGATTAATCCTCATCAACACGCAATTATATTGTGTAAATACAATGTCTCAACGCCCTCGGTCACTTTGCATTCAGGCTCGCACAGCAAAGGAGAGCAACACTCCAACTGGCCCACCTGAGGCACTTATGCACTCAGAGGAAGGCTCAGCCTTCAATGTCATGCAGCATATACCATCACCTATCTCTGTGTGTCTCTCATTTCTCACTCATACAGGACAATACTAATTATCCTGTTCATCTGCATATGCGATGAACATATCTGATATAGGGTGCCCTGCCCACCACAGGTCAGGTTGATGCTTCAGTCGTACAGAGCAGTGGCCCCTTGTCTGCCATCACTGTCTCCTCGTCTGGCGTGCCATCCGTTTCAATGTCTGGCCCACCGTCCGTTCCAATGACTGGCCCGCTATCCAATGCGCCCTCTACCTCAGGTAGTCAGAAGGTATGTAAATATATACACAGAGCCATATGCATTGCTCACATGCTTGTATGGTCACTGCCTCAGCGCCCTGCACCTTATGACTTCATGGACCAGATCCCTGCATCTCAGCGCATCGCCCACAACCTCCCACTTCAACATGTAAGTCCTTTAGGTCCATTGACTTAATTCCATTCAGATCACATTCCAAACACAGCTCCTACCAAGGGCGGACATTGATGAACATTCAGATGATACCACAGCAGACAATAGCGTCCCAGACAGTGAGGAGGACCTCATACAGGTTCAGGTGAGTACTTCCTGCCTTGTGTGGGACATTCACTGATGTGGCATTGCATTGAAGGGTGTTCCAACGTCTACCATTGAGGCAGACTCAGCTGGGCCTAGCGTCCGCTTCGCTCTGCCAGAGGGCAGCCCCACTGAAGATGGGCCCTCTCAGATGTTCGGATCCTGCCTGATCCTGCGCCTTTGGTGCAGAGACGTGTGGGGCACTCTCGTAGCAGTCTCACTAACCTTCCTCCTATGCCATCGGGTGAGCCACTTACCCTCCAATACTGTGTCTGTTTGTCTGGTTTACATTGTCATCTTAGGTACACCCGCCTTCAATGCAGCATTGGATGCTGAGGCAGAGGTCCTGCACCGCCTTCTCATAGATATGAAGCAAATGAAGAAAGAGCTGCATCGTCTGAATGAGAGACTCATGAGGGACTATCTCATTCTGGAGACCCTCATCATGAACATCCACAAGAGACCAGATGATCTTGAAGAGCCTGACATCTAACCTTTTCCAGAGATGTTGCCCAGAGTCTTTACCATGTATTCACTTCAGATAGGGACTGAATAGTACTCCATTGTTCTGTGAATGTGAAGCTGTTGCCTTAAGTCCTATATCCATTATATGACTCTTGCATTGGCCATGTTTCCCCTTTGTCAATAGAAGCATGTGTCTATATTTGGAACCTTGCTTGAAACATGTATGTGCAATATCTCAGATCACAAATGACCCAGTATGTATGGACCAGTCATTACCATGGGTGCCATGTCTGAGCCGCTTGATATTCCTCATGAGATTCAATTCAATTGCATATGCACTCCCAGTTGGCATGGTGCATCTCCATACATTCAGGCATCCTCGAATCATGGCATTGCAATATCAATAGATGATGTATGTAGAGTATGCATGTATGATATATCATGTTATTTTGAGACATAAAGCATCACCTATGCCATGACTAAGAATGGTGTGTGGTTCAATGCATATTGTCGTCAAGCCATATCACCTCATGTATACCATGCATCACATGTCATACCTGAGACATATCATGCACCACATGTCATGTATGCCATGTATCCCCTTTCACATCTGAGATACAACATGCACAACACCTCATGTATACTATGTATTGGATGCCATACCATGTACCACGCCTCATGCAGAACATGTGTTGCATGTTCTAAATGAGACATGACATGTGCAGCCCTCATGCATGCTATGTATTACACATGTCATATCACAGACACGACATGCCTCGGACCTCATGTATGACATCTGATACATGTCACATATGAGGCATGACATGCACCACACCTCATGTATGCCAGGTCTTACTGTTCACATATCAAACATGACATGCACCGCACTCACGTATGCCATGTGTTACATGTCATGTACTAGGCATGACATGCACCACACCTCATGTATGCTGTAACGTCCCAGGTCACGGTATGTATCTGACCTAACCCATAAGTCACGGGACGACTAGGAACGATGGGATCTAGTGCGGTAAGGGGGATGACGAGTCGCTCCCTAATACTTACCAAGGATATGTGGACGATTACTGATGAGCTGACCGAGGATTACTGTACGGTGACTGATATGCTTACTGTACGATTACTGAGCATGCGTGGACGATTATACAGCAGAGTAGTAGTAGTGGCGGTCTCGCTGACGAAGGCGGGCCGTAACGTAGTACTTAAGGAAGCTATCGACTGGTGTAGTCGATAGCTTGGATTTCTTGTACCATTCTCATCTTGTTATCCAAGTCGTGGTTTCTCTCTCTCTATCTTCGTCCTCTTGGACCACGTCAAAGTGAAGACTCCGCCTTCGAGCGTTGAGACGATACTCTGCCTTTGTGCTAGAGTTATTCGGGCCGCTGAGTCACCGCGTTCATCTTACGTGCCTAAGTCAGGCTAACGTGCACCTCGCACGTAACAGTCATCGTATAGTACACAATCAGTCATCATCCCGTCATATCATCAGTCAGCGTATAGTGAATCACCAATCGTCGTACCGTAATAGTCTGTTATACCATGTCCCCTGAGTTATTGGCTTAGGTCAGATACTTACTATGACCCGGGACGTTACATCACCCCCTTCACAAGGGTGAGCGCCCTCGCTCCACTACCCAGTTAGGTACTGTGGTTAGTCCGACATCCATCTCGTGCTCGTCGCGTATCCTCAAGATGGCGTGCGCCCTTCCTAGACGCTTTGCTGAGTGCCGCGCTCGATCGACATGTACGAAGATGTCATCTTCGAGCTTTTTGATGGCGGCCTCCAGCTCCTTGATGACTTCCTGGGACGCGTGGTAGCGCCTCACCTCAGCTGCAAGGGAAATGTCCCCCAACCGGGACAAGGCCTTGTCTACCTGTCGCCATCCCCGGAAGTCAGCGCATAGGTATTGTAGATCTTCTCGGGAGTACTCAGCTGCGGGCCCCATGTCTCGACACGGCTCAGCGTGTATATCCCCTCGGTATATCGGCGCGGACCTCCCCATTGTCCCGAAGACTTCCGGGTTGTCAAGCATCCTTACCCACACGTATCTGGCGGGGATGCGACGACCCTCGTGTTCGATTACCATGGGGACCCAGTTCATCCCGTTGTTGAGGACGAACCCGCTGGGGGTAGGCGATAAGGTACGGATAGGGCGCCTCGGCGCATTCGCTCGGCGCGTGGTGATGGGTGATGGGTCGCGAGCCTCTCGGTATGGTGGTAGCCCTCGTGCATTGTAACCCTCCTCAGCGGTCGGTCCATAGATGACAGCAATCGGTGGTGATCGCTCTTCGTCATCCACGGCTTCTTCGGTAGTGTTGTCATGGGTGTTGTTGTTTCGAGGGGGAATGTACATGGGGGCGCAGTGACAGTACTCTTGAGGGTTATCGCATCGAGTGCAGATAACGTTGGCGTCGTGGTACGATCCGTCGGAGGACTCGTCGCTGTCATATTGGTCGACAGCGGTGGTGGACGTGAAGGCGGTGGAGGGCTGGTGGATACTTGCCTCATTAGCCGTTGTATCCTCATCCGTCTCTCCTTCGGCGTCATCTTCGTTACTTGGTCCAGCCGCCAAGAGGTCATCACCTCCTTCAACAGCCCGTAGTCCTTCCTCATCTGTCTCCACTCTTCCGCTAGCGGGTGTGGGGAATCGCCGGCGAGCCTTGGCCAGGTCTCGCTCTTGTTGTTCTCGTGCATCTTGGTCTCGTTCTGCAGTTGCTCTGACATGTTCGACGGCAGAGCAGAAGGGGTCGTCCACATTGTTGTTGGTGTCGTATGTGGTGAGGGTGTTGACGTAGGGGATGTCGTCAATGTTGATAATGGTGAGTGGGACATGAGCCATTGTATGAGGGGATGATAGTGAAGGTCGTTCTGTCAAGGCTGCTTTTAAGTGTATTTCAGCCTGTGGGTTATTGTGTTTGAACTTCCTTATCTCATCGTCGGCATGGACATCATCCCACGGGACCCACTGGTTGTCCGAGTCGGCGTATCCCTTCCACTTGATTAGATATTGTAGTTTGCGCCCTCGCCCCCTTCTTCTGGAGTCTAGTACCCTTTCGACCTCGTATTCTTCCACGTTATCGATCAACTCAGGTGGCGGGCGTTGATAATTGGTGCCATGAGTCACCGTTTCTTTGTAAGGTGTGAGAAGATCTGTGTGAAACACATTGTGGATGCTCCACTGTGTGGGAAGTTCTAGTCGATAATTGACGGGTGACATCACCTGGATGACCGCGAACGGGCCGTGCCGTCTGGGCGCAAGCTTCGTGGTTGGCTGGTTGGTGCGCAGATGACGTCCCTCGAGCCAGACCTTATCTCCCACCTGATACTTGGGTGTGTCACGATTTTTAATCCATGACTGTTGCGCCTTCTTCATTTGTCCTTGTGCTTGTTGTCTTATCTCTTTCAATTGTTTCAGCCTTGTCTCGACTCGTGGTATCGGTGACAGCTGATCTGTCCAGTCAGCGCGTGGGTGGTATCCCATCAGTAATCTAAATGGTGACTCGCGTGTGGACTCATTGGTCCAGTTGTTATGTGCGAATTCCGCCAGCGCTAGATATTCTGCCCAATTGTCCTGCCTTTCATTGACCCAGAATCGGAGGTATTGTTCCAACCATTGGTTGTTACGTTCCGATTGTCCATTGGTTCGGGGGTGATAGGCCGTCGAGATGTTTTGTTGTATTCCCAGGATTCGGCACAGTTCTCTCGTGAACTTGGACGCGAATTGGGGGTCTCGGTCGCTGATAATCTTTGAGGGTAGTCCGAACCGAGCTACCACATGTTTGGCATATAGGACCGCTGTTTCTTCTCCCGATATTTCTTCGACGCATGGTATGAATATAGATGCCTTGGAACAATCGTGGTCAGTGATCGTCAGAATGGAATCGTATCCTCGTGACTTGGGGAGCTTCGTGATAAAATCTAGCGCCACCACTTCGAACGGTGTCGCTTCTGGTTTTGGGAACAATGGTTGCAACGGTGCTTTCGTCTTTTGTGTATTGACTTTGCATCGTTGACAATCAGCACACCCTTTGACATAGTCCGCGATATCGTTCTTCATTGTTGGCCACCAGTATTGTCATTCTACCAACTGGGTTGTTCGATTTATTCCTGGGTGTCCGTGAATTGGAGGATCGTGATGTATGCGGATTACTTCTCTGATTTCGTCTGGTCCCCCGTAACGACCAATCTTTGTCCTTGATACCACCACAGTCCATCGGCCTTTGTCAGCTTTGTGGATCCACCCATTTGCGTATTTTTTGGTCGTCTTGTGACCTTGTGGTTTTGACAGCTCGTACAAATAGTTTGCTTGGTAACACCGTAACGTCTTCGTTATCCTTTTCTCCCTGGTCATAGTCGGGGCGTCTTGACAGGGCGTCTGCTCTTCCATTGGCGGTTCCCTTCACGTGGTGTATCTCGAAGTTATACTCGGCCAGTTCCAAGACTTCCCTAGCTATTCTTCGACTGATTTTCTGGGGATCTCGCCAGTATCGGAGGTTGAGATGATCTGAAAATATGCGTACTTTGTGGGATGATCCGGCGAGTAGATGCCTCCAGTTTCGCAGCGCCTTTACTATGGCTAGTAGCTCGAGGTTGTATATGTCGTAATTGCGCTCGGCTGCATTGAGCGTTGCCGAGTAATATCCTACCGGGTGTTGTTTTCCATCTTGTTCTTTTGTAGTAGTACCGCTCCTACTGCAAACCCAGACGCGTCGACTTCCAGGTCAAATTGTTGGGTTTGGTCAGCGTGTGCGAGAATGGGTTCCTTGGTGACCCTTCGTTTAAGCGTGTCAAACGCTGTTTGTTGTCGTTCTCCCCACTCCCAGGGTTCGTCTTTGCGCGTTAGCTCGTTTAACGGTTTGGCGATAGCAGCGAATCCTTTAATAAATTGCCGGTAGAAATTGCAGAAACCAAGAAATGACCGTACGTCCTTTACCGATGATGGGGATTGCCAGTCGCGAACGCCCGAAATTTTGACGGGTCCATGCGTGTCACCCCCTCTTCAAGGATTACCCCCAGGTAATCAATGCTAGGAGCGTTAAAAGTGCACTTTTCTGGTTTGAAGAAGAGGTCATGTTTTTGAGCGACGGCGAGAACATCACAGACTGCTTCTTGATGTTTTATCGAGGCGTGCGGTTGTCGTTTTGTGGCTATGGCGATGTCGTCCATGTAGACCCGTATCGTAGTTCCTAAGGCTTCATGTTTTGCTATGGTTGGGCGGTAGATCTCGTTCATGAAACTCTGGAATGTAGCGGGTGAGTTGCACAGTCCAAAGTACATAACGGTTGGTTCAAAAAGTCCGCGGCGTGTTTTAAACGCTGCTTTGTGTTCGTCGCCCTCTTTGATTCATATATTGTTATAGCCTTGTCGGACGTCTAGTTTGCTGAAGATTTGGCCCCTCCGAGGTCTTTGATCAGGTCATTGATGAGGGGGAGTGGATATTGATTTGTATCGTCCACTCGTTGATCCTTCGATAGTCCTGGACAGGTCGTAGCTTTCCATCCTTCTTTTTGATAAAAAAGAACGATGATGCGTACGGGGATTTTGAGGGACGAATATATCCCTTTCCCTACTTGTTCGTCGATGAAGTCGTCGAGTGCTGCGTCTTCGACCCTTGTCATTGGGTATACCTTGCAATCGATGGCTTCTGGTGCCCCTTTTTTGAATTCGATTGCGTGGTCGCAACTTC
Organism: Lactarius quietus; assembly: GCA_015025155.1. NCBI lineage: Eukaryota > Fungi > Basidiomycota > Agaricomycetes > Russulales > Russulaceae > Lactarius > Lactarius quietus. The sequence goes on from WITN01001138.1 coordinate 18,384, forward strand.
TTTTTGGTGGGAACCTTTTTGCTTCTTCTTCTCCGAATACCTTCGCTATTGATGGTATTCTTTTGGTATGTCGACCGTTTTTGTGTATTGTTTGGCATCAATTGCGAGTTCAACCGCCGATCGTCGCCCATATACTTGTTCTTCTAGTTTGGTCGCTATTTGTTCTTTGTCTTCTGTGGTAAACATGCGCGATACCTGCGCGTCGTTGTCTTCCTCTTTGAGCAACCTTGCTAGTACTGCTTTTCTGTCGTTTGGGTTGATTGATCGTAGTACTATGGGGAGTTGTTTCTCGTCAATAGTGGCATGACGCCAGCTAAATCTTGGCTCGTAGGTTGCAAGCCATGGATATCCCAATAGTATGTCTTCTTTTCCTATATCTGTGATAAGGAATCGCATTTCTCTTTTTGTTCCTCCTGTTTCCACATTGAGCGTGAGGTAGTGTGTGATCTGCCCCGCTTTATTAGTGGTATCGTCGATGTTATAAATGTTTTTGGGCTTATCCAGTGCCCGTTGTCCCAATCCCATCCTTTTGACGAATTGTGGATGGATAAAGTTGTCGGTGGCTCCGGAGTCCACCAACGCTTTGATGTCGGCCATATTGTAACTTGCGCGAATCGACACTGGTACTCTCATAGAACGGTAGCGCATAATGTACACAGAGTTACAACGTATTGCCCTCACCCAGGCCGCCGGGTTCAGGCGCTTCCAAAATCCTGTCCCATTAATTGTTGTAGGACTAGGTCCTTCACTTCTTCATCATCTCCGGCTACTCCTCGTAGCTACTCCGCTGCCTTTTCTTCTTTCGTTGGCGCGGACTCGGTGACTCGTGCTTGTGTTTCACGACGCCTACGTGGTTGTCGGCAGTCGCGACTGATGTGTCCCATCTTCTGGCAGTTGTAACACTGCGTTTGGCTGTGATCTCGTTTATACTGTCGCTGTATGAACCCCCCTCGTGGCGGGAATGGTGGTTTTGGCGGTGGTCCATCGTTTCGCCTGTAATTTTGAAGCACGTCTTCTGCTCCGGCCAATCGTCCTCGTACCCGATCTGCTGAAGTGTCCATTCGGTCGTCATTTAGTGGTGCAAGTAACTTAGCTAAGTTTCCTCCTTGCGCTCGTCCTGGTTTGAAGGCGTCAAGGTTTCCCCTGACCGTCTGCATATGAATCCATTTTTGTTGCCTCTTCAGGGCGGATTCCCTCCATTCTTCGTAGTTGCAGGGATCGTCATGTTGGTACATGGTTTCGTACAACGCTCTTGGTAGTCCTCTAGTAAAGTACTTGAGCGTTTGTTCGGCGTTGATATTGTACCCTGCGTGTCGAATGAGTTGTTCAAACAGGGCGATGTAGTCGTCGATTTTTCCGTCTTTCATATGTATTCCGGCATCTAGCTGTGCCTGCGCTCGTTCCTTGCTAAGAACGTCGCCGAATTGCCTTTGGAAGGCGTGGAGTAGATTCTCCCATAGTCTGTTGTCGAATTGATTGGTCCCTGTGGCCACTTCATTTACAAGCCATCGACTTGCGGACATGACCCATTGGTTAACCGCATTTCCCTGGATGTATGTGAGGAACAACATAGCTTTCTGATACTTATTCAGCATGGCTGAATGATTTGCGTTGACTCCTGCATAGACCTCCCATTGGAGGATGAAGGCCTCTGCTTGCGACCTTTGTCCTGTAAACGTGGGTGGTGGGTTACCGATAAATTTGTCGTTTCCCCCTTGATGTATGTTGGGGGCTACTGCGGGTCCTCCTAACGGTGGTCCTCCTCCTGGTGGTCCTCCTCCTGGCGGTCCTCCTCCTGGCGGTCCTCTTCCTGGTCCTGGCGATCTTCCTCTTTCTGGTGACCTTCCGTCTCGTGGTCGTAGCGGTGGGAATGGCCTGTTGTCAGGTGATGGTACTCTGTTGCGGTTGAGCCTGAATTTGTAGAACATGTTGGTTCCTTCAGGGATGCTGGGTGCGTCGGGGATATCTGGTCCCATCGCTCGATTGACCGCTTCCATGTCTTCGGGTTGTATTGTTTGTACGTGGCTGGTTCGCTCGTTTATGACGAGTCGGGGCGGCGATACTTCTGTTTGGGTCGTCATATAACTGTATGGTAGTCCCCTGATTGGTTCAGGGATCTGCAACTCAGCTGTTTGCGCTACGAGTGCGTCTATCTCTGGTGATTGTACTGCGATTTGTTCGGGTTCTCCTCCCTCGCTAGGTTCTGTTGGTTGCCTTTCGCTAGTGATGCTGGTTGCTGCTGGTGTGTTTGATCGTATTTGAAGCTCTGTTTGCAGTGGTTCAGAGTCGAGGTTTATATCTTCTTGACTGTCTATAGGTCCTTGTTGACTGATTGGACGTGCGTCGACCAAGGGTATGTTGATGTGTAGGTCGTCGGCCGCTGGTCGTGTTGCTTCGAAGTATTGGTTGGTGTTGTTCCACCTGAGTTCGATCCAGCAGCAGCGTTCTTTGTTGAAGACTACTGGATGATATCTTTGTGAGGTGGCTGCCTCTGCGTAGTATCCGGTATTATTTTCGTCGGATCTTCTGGTGTCTGGTATGTGTCGCCACCTGACTCGTCCTACAATGTATCGAGTGGGTGCGTCCCGTTCTCTTGAGTCGACTCGATAGGGTACAAAGTCCCAACCGTCTTTGGTGTTAAGAGTCGCCACGGTGTTCGATGGTTGTCTTTAGGAGAGCTTGGATTTAATGTTACATGCGATCCGCACGTGAGCCTGACTTAGGCGACGTAGGGTGAACGCGGTGACTTAGCGATTCCTCGGACTCAAGCACGAAGGCTGAGTTACGTCTCAACGCTCGAAGGCGGAGTTACTCCTACGACGTCCTCTGTGATGGGACAAGAGATAGAGAGAGAGAGAGAACACTTGAGATTCCAAGACGAGAAGTTGTACAAGAAATCCAAGCTATCGACTACAACAGTCGATAGCTTCCTTATATAGTACTATGCTGCAGTCCGCTTTTGTCAGCGAGACTACCACTACTACTAAGACCACTCCTTGGCTGTGTAATCGTCCACGTATGATCAGTAATCGTATCACAAACCCATCAGTCATCGTATAGTACACAATCAGTCATCGTTCCGTCATATCATCAGTCATCGTATAGTGAATCACCAATTGTCATACCGTAATAGTCCGTTATGCCATGTCCCCTGAGTTATTGGCTTAGGTCAGATACTTACTATGACCCGGGACGTTACAATCACCACCAAGACTCGTTATAAACGAACAAACCGGCCACGTCCAAACACTACAACCAGAAGACATGGAAGCCGTAAATCGGGCAATGGGACCAGATATCCCTGATGCACCAAGCAACCCAGATGAACAAAACATGTTCTACGAGTTCCGCGTCGACCGGAACAGGGTACCATCACCAGACAACCGACCCTTCCCCCCAGTAAGAGGACCACCAGGAAGAGGACCGCCAGGAGGAGGACCGCCAGGAGGAGGACCACCAGGAGTACAACAGGCACCTCAAGGAGGGAACGATAAATTCATTGGTAACCCACCACCAACATTTACAGGGAACAGGGGACAAGCCGAATCCTTCATCCTCCAATGGGAGGTTTACGCAGGAGTCAACGCCAACCATTCGGCGATGATAAACAAATACCAGAAGGCAATGCTGTTCCTCACATACATCCAAGGGAACACGGTCAACCAATGGGTAATGTCCGCAAGCAGGTGGCTCGTTAACGAAGTCGCCACAGGAACCAGCCAATTCGACAACAGGTTATGGGAGAACCTGCTACACGCCTTCCAACGACAATTCGGCGATGTTCTCAGCAAAGAACGAGCCCAAGCCCAGCTTGACGCTGGCATACACATGAAGGATGGGAAAATTGACGACTACATTGCCACATTCGAGCAACTCGTCCGACACGCAGGATACAACATCAACGCCGAGCAAACGCTCAAATATTTCACACGAGGATTACTGCGCGTGTTGTACGAAACAATGTATCAACACGATGACCCCGCAACTATGAAGAATGGAGAGAATCCGCCCTAAAAAGGCAACAGAAGTGGATTCACATGCAAACGGTCAGAGGCAACCTCGATGCTTTCAAACCAGGACGAGCTCCAGGCGGAGCACTAGCTAAGTTACTAGCACCACTCCAAAATGATGACCGAATGGACACATCCACAGATCGAGTGCGAGGCCGATTGGCAGGAGCAGAAGACGTGCTCCAAAACTACAAACGCAACGATAATCCACCACGTCCACCATTCCCACCACGTGGAGGATTCATACAGAGACAATTCAAACGTGACCATAGTCAAACGCAGTGTTACAACTGCCAGAAGATGGGACACATCAGTTGCGATTGCCGACAACCTCGAAGGAAACCGAAACGCACAAACACGCACTACCGAAACCGCGCCAACCAAAGAAGAAAAAGCAGCGGAATGGCTACGAGGAGTGGCCGGAGACGACGAAGAAGTGAAGGACCTGGTCCTTCAACAGTTGATGGGACAGGATTTTGGAAACGCCTGAACCCGGCGGCCTGGGTGAGGGCAATACATTGTAACTCTGTGTACATTATGCGCTACCGTTCTATGACAGTACCAGTGTCGATTCGTGCAAGTTACAACATGGCCGACATAAAAGCGTTGGTGGACTCAGGTGTTGCGCAGCAACTAGTGCAGCAAACAGTGTCATGGAGTCTCACCTTGTAAAGGTTTAGAGACTAATAGAGGTTTGTAGAGTGGAGTGCTCAAGTGTGCGTAGAGTGAACGACTTGTATTCTTAGAGGGGCTCTACTCCCCTCATTTATAGGAAAACTGGTCCCTATGGTCCACCCATGTCCGTTTGCGTAAAAGTGATGAGTAAAGGTGTCCACAATATCATGTTTTCAGTGACGCCTGATGTGGAACACCCCAGAAGTCTTCAATATCACTTCGTGTGATACTGATAAGACTTGCGCCCTCCATATTGGAGTTGCGCCCACTTTGTGCGTAACGGAGTACCCTAATATGGTAATCATATGTACGATACTACTGTAATGTCGTAACTGCTATAGATAAGATACGTATGTACTTATTACGTTTCAACACTCCCCCTTGCTAAGTATACCGTGTATGTACTGAGCAAAGTAATATAGTACAGTAGAGATTATTGATGACAGCAATCAAAGAATCATTTGCGTATTATTCGTAGGTTGTATTCCTTCATCATGTCATCGGTGTTGAGAGAGAAAGAGTCGCGTGAAGAAGATTGAGACTAAGACTGAACTTTTGGTAAAGCTCGCTCTTTTCCACTTCTTTGCGAGTGTGCCACGCAAAGGCATTACTCGACATATCTTCTAAGATTATCGGGTCTGACTCGGATGCATAGGTATGCCATCTGAATGTAAGGCTCTTCCGAGATCTATGCGACGATTTTGTTCTCTGTCTAGGATGAGTAAAACTCAAGTCCTAGTTGTTCCCTAAATTAAGAAACTTTATGCGTCCCAGATTTTTAGTAAATAAATCGGCAGGGTTCTTGGCTCCTTCAATGAACAGTAGTTCAATCTTCTTTAAGCGAATGACCTCGCGAATGTAGTGGTAGCGTAGGTCTATATGTTTTATTTGCTTTTCTGTACAGGATTAGAAGCAAGGAATATGGAGCCTTGATTATCTCCGCATAATGGAATTGGTTTCTAAGGATATTCCAATCTCTTCAAAGAGAGATCGAATCCAGACCAATTGTCTACTCGTATCTGAGATAGACATGTATTCTGCTTCTGTGGAAGACAGCGCAATTGATTTCTGCGCTCTAGAATTCCAACAGAATACTCCATTAGCTAATTTAACTAAGTAGCCCATAGTAGACTTTCTCGTTGTTGGGTCAGAAGCCCAATCAGAGTCCGCATATGCAAGTAAACCCCCATCGCTTTTGCCATCATAGACTAAAGCATAACTAGAAGTACCAATGAGATAGCGGCAAATATATAATTGCCCTATTCAAATGGTCTTGTGTGGGGTTTGCAGCGTACTGCGCAAGTTTAGTCACTGCATAGGCAATGTCTGGTCGAGTTCCAATCATGATATATAGGAGTGATCCTATTACTTGTTGGAATGACGCACGAATTTCTGGGTCTGGTGAACCTTTATTGGGTACTGGTTGATCCCTTCAGGTAGCGGTGTGGGAACTGCTTTCGCGTTTGTGAGTTTAAAATGCTGCAGCACTTTATGTAGATAATCTACTTGATCAACAAGGATTCGACCCTTGGATTTAATTATGCACATGCGTAAAAACTCTTGGGTATCACCAAGGTCACGACATTCCCAGATTTTCATAAAGCGTTCCTTTAGGGAAACTAATGTCAGATTTGTTCTTTCCAAGGAATAGAACATCATCAACATATACTATCACTACAAATGGTTTTATCTGCGTTAACAAATAAACCTGAGTCTGATAGCAAGCGTGTGCATCCTATCATAGCCATGGATTTTATCAAGCGCTTTCCACCATGCTAAAGCAGCTTGTTTTAGTCTGTATATGGCACACTTTAAACGCATCACTTTATTTTCTGGCGGGGGT
>WITN01001139.1:0-24791 GCA_015025155.1 Lactarius quietus
ATCATAACACGGATGCAGACAGAAATCGTTAAAAGGGGAGAGAAAGCATCTTTTGTATTCGATGCGTGATGTGAAGACTATGTACTGTAACTAAAGCTTAGTAATTGAGTAATCTATGTATTTCAAGCCCGGTGAGGACATGGTCCTTACACCTGCTCAGGGGTCAAAATCTTGACCGTCCTCGGTCAACCTTCTAGTTTGTGGATGAAACAGCAGTTGCATGGGGCTGAGGAACCTGAGATGGCAAGTCATGGACAGCGGCGCGGTCTTCTCTGCTCAAGAAACCAGTAGCAGCTGTGGGTGAGGCTGCGAGAGAGAGGTGGTGTGAGGGGGTATTGGTGTTGGTGGTAGCACCAGAGCTGATGGTGCTGGTGGTCTCGAAGTTTGACCTGCTGCCGTGGTGTAGATCTTGAATCCTTGTGTTTTGCGGTGACAGCATTGGTGACCTTCGGAAGTGGTTTGGGTGGTGAACGTGGCTCTGCTGGGATAGTTGGCATGCTGTCGGGTGGTCGAGGTGGTGGCGAGAGTGGAAGGATGGGGCTGGAAGGTGAGGTGAGGGTGGTGGTAGATGTGAGTGTGCGTCGGCGACGTTGGGTGGCATGACATTGGGCGGCCAAGGTGATGTCGAGAGTGGAGTAACAACAGGTGGAGGGAAGCCGTGAGGTGACACGAACATGCTATCGAGAAACTGACATGACAATATGAGCGACGGGGTGGAAAGTAGGAGTGACGATGTGATGTGAAACGTCAGCCAGAGTGGGGGCGATGGTGTACAGTTGGTGGTGGTGGTTGTGACTCAACTGGGCTTGCTGGCGTGGAATCAGGTGGTCAAGGTGGCGGTGAGAGTGGAAACATGAGGGGAGGAGGAAAGTCACGAAGTGACATAATCATGCTATCAAGAAGCTGAAATGGTGACACACGTGAGCTCGAGGGGGAGGGAGATGAAGGTGGCGAAGTGGCATGTGGCTTGGCCAAGCTGGCTGGCGCAGCATCAGGTGGTCGAGGCGGTGGTGAGAGTGGAAAAGTGAGGGGTGGAGGGAAGTCGTAAGGTGCCTGAAGTGAGTGATCAAGAGGCCGGTGTGTGGAAACAAGTAATACAGCAGGAAATCGGAGTAAGGCGGTATGAACGAGCACTGGGGGCGAGGGCGAAGGTGCAGGTGGCCAGTCAGAAGGCAAAGATGATGAGCGGGGTAGTGATATGGCACCAAAGGACGACAGAGGCAACTCAGGTGAGTGTGAGAGCAAGGGTATTTGCAAGGAGTCATACGGTGGCGATGGAGAAGCGGATGGAGGTACGAGACATGGGGGTGAGGACAATGATGTGGGATCAAGAGGTGGCAGAGGTTCGGTCGACAGAATAAGCATGAAGTCAGGCAGCAGCTGCGAATGGATAGGCAGAGGTATGGAGCACGAAGGCAAGGGCGAGGGCGATGACATGGCATCAACTAGAGACTGAGGCAGCAACTGAGTAGGCAAACAGCTGGGTGGCAGTGGCAGACAGGATGGAGATTTGGATTGTGGAAGCGAAGGCGACTGAAAATGCAACGAGTTGGGCAGCGAAGGCGGACATGTGAACGGACGTATGGGACGTGAAGGCGAAGGTGGTGAGATGGGTGGTGACATTCTGATGAGGGGGCCAAGGTCAACTTGATGCAAATGCAGGTCCCCCTCACCCGGGTCATTGAAATGTCGAGCTGGTGAGGGAATGGGAGCGGGAATGGGAATGGGGTGGCGGATTGAGTCAGAAGTGAGTGGCCCCAGTTCATTTGCATGGAGTTTGCGCTTGAAATCTGGCTCGGGTAACTTCAACTGATGAAGCTGGGGGGGCTCATACATAAAGGCTGTGCGTGCACTCATGAAAACGTCTTCAAAGTGGAGGGGGGATTTGAGTGAGTGTGGTTGCAGTGTACTGCGATCGTCAGGGTGGAATCCAGCCCAGAATGCTGTGTCCCGTTCTTCACTTGTCAGGTAGCCTGTGACAGACATTGGTTTGCTGAGGGCCAGGAATTGCTTGTAGTACTGTAGCACGTCATCCTCACCACACATAAATCTTTGGGAAGAGCAGTGTACAAAATTTTGCAGGTTCTGTAACATGGCCCGGTTCTGTGGTGTGTCTGCTTCGTAGTGAGGGAATGGCATGGCCATGGGGCCAGTGAGTGCATATGAACTGCCAAATACATGTTTTGCAACCACGTTGAGGGAGCTAGTGCAGAAAGCAGGTGTGGGTGGGTGGGTGGGTGGGACCTGACAGCGCCGGGATTGCAATATGTGGTGGGTGGATATGACAGGTTTTTTGGGACTTTGCACGGTGTGTTTCCCAGACAACCGACAGGAGAGTTGATGTAGGAAAAAAATTATGGCTGTCAACATGGTGGGTATCACCTGTTGCACCAAAGGCAGGGGTTGTCTACTGACTTCCCCCCGCTTGTGGGCTCCAGTTGTAGATAACGAGTTCATAAGGGAGAAAGTAGACAGTAAGAATTGAATGGGAAAGGGGCAGACACAGATGCAGACAGAAATTGTTAAAAGGGGAGAGAAAGCATCTTTTGTATTCGACGCACGATGCAAAGACTATGTACTGTAACTAAAGCTTAGTAATTGAGTAATCTATGTATTTCAAGCCCAGTGAGGACATGGTCCTTACACTGTTCAGACTCCTTTTCTCGCATGGCGTTGTCTCTGTGCTGTTTGGCATTGTCCCTTTCGCGAATGGCATCATTGACCTCCTCGGCGTAAGAGTGGAGGAGTTCATCTTGGATGACCTGTATGTTAAAGCCTTCGTCGCGTTCGAGGGCATCAACCACTCACATCTAGCATGACTCTGGTATAACAACAGGGCTGCTTTTCTGTTCATCTGCATCTTCCTCAGGTGCAGGTTGAGGTTGAAGAAGAAAGCAGCCATTAACTCCACGTGGGCTTCCAGCCAGGCCCCAGACTTATTCATGAAGTGGAGCATGATGTTTTTGATGTCCATCATCTCCTCCCATCCGAGGTCTTCATCGTTCCTGATATGCCTGGACGGCTTTACAGCAGCCATGGGGTGCATGGCAATGGAACCACCCAGCTGCACGAAGGCAAGAGTGTTGCTGTCGATCAACTTGTTGGCATCAACAGCAGCATCTTTGCACCCTTTCAAGGTGAAGTAGTCTAGCTCGACGTACTCCATGTTCTCTATCTTACCGAGGGCATACTGGGACGGCCTAGGTCCGAGCCATTCCACGATGACACGGTCTGGGTTGAAAACCTTCTTTTTGTTCTTCCTCTTCTTGGCTTCGTTGTTCTGGGCCTCAGGTTCTGCGTTCTGCTGGGGGTGACGGGCCTCTTCTTCTCGAGCCAACCGTTTGTGCTCGACTTGTTCCACCTGGTCTTGCTCTAGCTGTTTGACCCAGGCAACTACCAGACGCTCATTCTCGCGCGTCCAGGCCTCTTTAAGACGTTGGACAGCTTCCTCGGGGTCAAGGGCTGATCACCTTGGTGGGCAGCAATGGCCGACTGTCTGAAAAATTCCCATTCCGGGCCGTCAAAGTTTGGGCATATGGCCCGAGTCGGGTCCTCAACAATACGAGGCATGGAGGGAAAAGATTCTTTTGATGAACACGGGTTGTTGTTGGTGTTTGGAAATGCTCTCAGTCCTTCTTGGGTGAAAGAAAATAGGCCGGTTCTTTGAACCGGGAACAGAGGGAGGAGAGGATGGCGGCACGAGAGAGGAAAAGATAATCACGTGCCGCACTGTCCATTTGCGCTAAGACTACACTCTAGGCCTACACTCGTGCCTCGTTTCGGCATAGACCGGGCATTACTGTATAATTGGGTGTCCTCACGGAACCAGGTAAAGCTTAATTCTGAGCTCAGGAAGTCTACTAAGCATACACTCATCATGCAGTATGCAGGCTCTGGTAATAGGGTGTCTTGATCCGTGATTCCGAGCACGCTGCCACAAGCTTCTTTTCTCACTTATACTAGGAGCGATGTCGTGAAGATGTCCCTTCTGCGGACTTGAAGCTAGCTGAAAACAAAAGAATGAATTTGAGACAGCCCTATAACGTGCGACAACTAGTACGGGATCGACAAATTCAATTCTATTGTCCATGTGTAACACCAATACCAGCATTCCGTCCAAGATTTCGACCCAGCTCTCACTCCTAATTTCCTGGACTCTTTTTTCGACACTCGTGGCGACTGGAAATGCCGCCGCTACCTGCAGTTAGCCGCAACTCCTTGAAGGCCAGCTGGATTATCGACTCGTCAGCAAATTCCGACTCTGACGGTCACTGCATAGAGAAGAAACAAACTGACGCGCGTTCTGGATAGCATCACAGCAGAGCGTCTTCAGGTTCCCGCTACGGTAGTACGTTAGCCAACTAATGTTAATGCGGAGGTCGAGGAGTACAGTACCATCCCCGCCAACTGGCAGTAACGCAGTTCATCCCCACGTTGAGATTCTCGTTCGCGTTGGAGTCCAAGTGAAAGAGATCCTCTTGTTGTACGACTGACAGAGAATAGAAACTGGCGGTGGAGCCGCAGCACGTCAGGGTTTGCGAGTTGCAACTGGCGGTGACACTGGTGGCCAAGGCAATGGCGGTGACGAAGGAGATGAAAGATTTGTTGAACAGCATTTTTGAGATAATGTAGTATGAAGGCGACTAGTAGTAGTCTTCTTAGCGTGCTCAGTGTGGATATTAGTGAGGAGTATGGATAGACTTGGCCCCCTTTTATAAGATTTCGTCCATGATGGTGGGAAAGTTGAAGGAAGAAGAACGGCAAAGACCAGTGCATTCTCCGTCGACTAGAGAAAGTGAGATCCAGAAACGAGGAAATTGTTCGCAGATCACAAGTCGTCAAGCCTTGGCGTTCTACCCTAACAAAAAAAAGCATGCTGTTTGCCCGTGATCGTCGGAGAAAATAGCTTGAGCTGAATATTTAACGAGTACCCGAGCACAGTCATAGAGTGTCGTTCTGTGTAACCCTAGCAGAAAGCCTCCGCTGTACGGCAACCAGATTACGAGCACATTACAGTACTATGCTACGCGTTTGAGCATCAATATTATAGATTCAACACGCCAACAAAGCTCAGTGTCACCACCATTGGCACACCGACTCGGATTTGACATTGTACGTCTGCCACTGGAAGTTCCAGCAGCCAAAGCCATCGTCCGCATTGGGGGACAACAGAAGGGCAGACAGCGAGATCAAACACATGGGTAGCAGTGACGCTTGCGCCAAGCCTTGCCCATAGCATTCCGTTACTTTCATGGCATTGATATTTACGGTCGAGGGAAGGTAACCAGCAAAGCAGAAGTTCCTATTCATTGGGTTCGCTTAACGTCATAAGGCCTGCAGGGTCTAGGAAAGTTTTAGTTTGAATCTGTTTCATAGTACCAGCTGAACAGCCTTGAGTTTCAGACTCCCAAATTGAGACCGCATGTAGTAAGCTTGACAAGTGGGTGGTGGGACGTGAATCCCGAACTGCGGTAGGGGAGACCAGAGCCCTGCCGGGGTTCGAGTATTTCTGGCGCGCCGTGCCATCTGCTCGGTTCGTCTCCGATTCACATCTCCACCGTGGAAGATTTCTACGGCCGTACAATCAAATTGATGGGACTTCTATTGAGCACCCGCACAAAGCATGTGTTCTAGTTGGAATCGAAGCGATACCAACGTGCGTGCCGCCTCGTCCTCCAGGAATTGTACGAACTTCTCGGAAGCCCGGCTATCGAGAAACTCGTCAACGCACAGGTCGAGTCACGGCGAGGCAGCACACACCAATCGTGCAAATGAGCTAATACGTATCTTTAAGTACAATCGGCTGAGTTAAGCACAATTTTACCGATGAGGGCTTTCCTGATGCTGCGTAACTTAGCTCTCGACGTTGCGGTGTGAAACTGAACAATCCTAAGTCACGGTAGAGAACAGAAACGAAGGGAATGTTCGTTTACCAATATCAGACCTCGTCACGTGCCTACGTCCAGAGGCGCAACCTACGTCATAACTTGGTCCGACAACTTCAGGATGGGCAAATGAAACTGGAATGCAGTGTTGGGAGTCGGTAAGTTAGGCTTGAAGCGAGCCCGACGGGACCGGGTTTGGGCCAACCCAGGGTGGCTTTGAATCCAATCTAATCCGTTATCTATAAGTCCACAGTCACAGCTGCTCAGCATCGGGTGACCTCACGGAAGAAGGTGAAGATTAATTCTGAGTTCAGGAAGTCTCCAAAACATGTAGTCATGCAGTATTCTGGCGCTGGATATAGGATGTCTTGGTCCGTGATTCCGAATTTCCGAGCAAACTGGCCAAGAACCTGGCACAAGCTTCCTTTCTCACGTAGGAGCGGTGTCATGAAGATGTCCCTTCTGCGGATTTGAAGGCAGCTGAAAATAAAAGAATGAAATCGAGACAGCCCTATAACGAGCGACAACTACGGGACTCGACAAATTCAATGATATTGTCCATGGGTAACCCCAATATTGACATTCCATCCAAGATTTCGCCACCTGCTCTCACTCCCAATTCCTGGACTCTTTTTTTGACACTCGTGGCGACTGTAAAGGCCGTCATTACTGGCAGTTAGCGGCAACATTCGAAAGGGAACCTGAGTCATCGACTCGTCAGCAAGTTCTGACTCGGACGGCGAGCAGCCACCGCGCAGAGAAAAGAGAGACTGACCCTTGTTCTGGACAGCATCACAGCAGAGCTTCATCATTCTCTGGGGACTGTAGTACGTTAGCCATCTAATGTTCATGCAGAGATCGAGGTGTACAGTACCATCCCTGCGAAGTGGCAACAAGGCAGTCCGTCCCCACGCGGATATTCTTGTTCGTGTTGGAGTCCGCACTTATGAGTTCACCTTGCTGTGCGATCGACAGAGAGGTGAAAGGGATGGTGGAGTCGCAGCACGTCAGGCTTTGCGGCGAGCGGCAAGTGGCGGTGACACTGGTGGCTAAGGCAATGGCGCCGACGAAGGAGACGATGAATTTGTCGAAAAGCATGGTCGTTCAGAGAATATAGTATGAAGGCGGTTGTAGAAGTCGTATCGGTGTGTTCAGCGTGTATAGTAATGAGGAATCTAGAGGAACATAGTCCCCCTTTTATAATGTTTCATCGATGGCGGTGGGGAAGGGAAGAATGGCGTAGGCCAGTGCCCTCGCCGTCGACCCGAGGAAAAGATATCCAGAAACGAGAAGAAAATTGTCCACGGATTACTTGTCGCCAAGGCTTTACGTTCTCACCAAAAAAAAGGTACATCATGCCGTTTGCAAGTGATCGTCTGCAGGGAGAAAACGCATTAATCAAATATTATCGAACAACCGAGCGCAGTCATAAAATAGCTTACGGTACGACGCTCGCGGCAAGTGTCCGGACATCGTGGGGACATTACAGCGAAATTCAATCTAGGAGCGGGTGACCGAATTATGGTGCATTTCACTTAGTCGTAGCTACTTTTGTACAAAGACTGTCCCGCATCCATAAATTTTTCTTATTCCTCTGGTAAAACAGCTTATATTGAGTGTCCGAACAACTCTACCAGAGGGATTTTTATTCTGTTCAAAGTTGACTGAGATATGCATGTTTTGTCTGACGAATTTTGCGCGATGACGTACAGCAAAGTTGCCCGGTCTAACTTAATTCTTACCTCTCTGCTTACCGCCTGAACGCTCTCTCAACGCTTTTCAATCATTTTACGTAAACAAATACATTGATTATCATGCTTTCGAATTAGCTTCTTAAAATGGACAGGTGAGTGCCTCCCGCAGTCTTGAATCCAGCTGGAAACAAAAGAATGAATTTGAGACATCAATAACAACTTCGAGACTCGACACTAAATTCAATTTTTTTTTCTTTTTTCGTGTCCTGAGCAGAGTCGAGTCAGGTCCGGCGAGTTGTGGGGATGGGTGATGAAATGGGTGATAGGTATTGCGTGATTGTGTTACGGGTGTCGTCAGATTGTCTCCTGCTGCTCTCGCGGCCCCTCCACTCTTGCTCCATTCTCATCTCGTTTGCCTCATTCCTGTTTTTCCCTCCAGTCCCTTATACTGTCGTCGTTGTCGTTGTCGGTCTTCCGGCCCGGTGTTGTGTTCCCCTTCGAACGTCGTATTCTTCGTCATCGTTGTCAATCCGTGCTGGGGGCTAAATTCACTTATATTGTCCAAAAGTAACACCGAAACCGATACTGTATTCCGTCCAAGATACAACTGTTATCATTTCCAATTTCCCCGACTCCTTTTTTGAGACACCCATTGCGGCAGCCGCAACGGGTGTCTCAAAAAAGAATCGCTAATTAACTTTAATTAACAAGAGGTGTTTTTCCTGAGGGCTGGAATGGCCATCGCTAAGCGGTGACGCAGTTAGCGGCAACGCCTGGAAGGTCAGGCCTGGTCAGCTGGATTATCGACTCAACTCATCAGCATGTTCCGACTCGGACGGTCACCGCATAGAAAAGAAACAAACTGACCCGTGTTCTGAATAGCATCACAGCAGAGCGTCTGAGTGTTTCCGCTCCGGTGGTACGTTAACCATCTAATGTTAACGCTGAGATCGAAGGATACAGTACCATCCCTGCGCGCCGGCAGCAGCGCAGTTCATCCTCACGTTGAGATTCTCGTTGACGTCTGGGTCCAGGGAATGTAGCTCAGTTTGCTGTTGGGGCGTCAGAGTGTCGAAATGGATGGCGGAGCCACAGCACGCCGGGCTGATATTCCCCGTGTTGCAAATGCGGGCAACAACCTGAGCTCAAATCTGGTTCGTGGGTGCTGGGTGAGGGGTTGGGGCTGGGGCTATGGTGGCGGTCACGTTGGTGGCCAAGGCAATGGCGCCGATGAAAGAGATGATGGATTTGTTGAAAAGCACTGTTGAGAGAATGTAGTATGAAGGGCGTTTGTAGTAGACTAGTAGTCTCTCGGTGTATTTAGCGTGGATAGCAGTGAGGAATCTGGAGGCACATGGCCCCCCCTTCTGTAGTATTTCGTCCATGGCAGGGCTCTCGCCGTCGACTAGAGGAAGAGAGATCCAGAAATTTGCCCGCAGATCACCTGCCGTCAAGGCTTAACGCTCTAATTTAGTAACCCAACAGAAAAAAAGTATGCCGTTTGTCCAGTGGTCGTCTCCTCGGAGAAAATAGTATGATCCGAATATTTGTCGAGTAACCAAGTGCAGTCATAGAATAACTTACTGTGCGATGCTTGCAACCAAGTCCGCAGCACGGCGATCATTACGAGGACATTAGTACGGTAAGTTAAGCACTTACACATCGAAAGTTATCGTCAGCATTGAGAAGCGACAGAATGATACAGTAGTAAACAGCGAGGCGAGAACACATGGGTAGCGCAGTGGCGCTTGCGCACTGCACACCGTTCCTGTCAAGGTATCGATATTCAGAATGGCGGTGCAGTAGAGGTATAGTAATTGGCAAAGCAGAAGTTCCTATTCATTGGGTTCGTTGGACGTCATTAGGAGTCTTTGCCCTTTTACAGGATTCCCACGGGCCCGGCGCTCGGCAATTGCCGGAAATCAAACTCCGCTTTCTTGGACTTTCTTTCGACTTTGCTTTTTTTTTTTTCATTCTATTTTTTTGGTATTAATAAAATAGTAAAATTTCTCTAAATTAACTAAAGTATACATAAAGCAAAATAACGCGTAAAAACGCGTACATAATGCGTGTCTGTGTATCGGCATGTGTGGGAGGATGCAGGGGAAGAGGGACAAACAAACCATTACTTTTCCTGAACCACTCCATGCCCACTTTCAACATTCCTGTAGGCCCCGCCATCACAGAAACAGATCTTGCTTACAACATTCCCAGAGCCGAGGCCCGCCGCACCAAACGCCGGATGCAAATGACAGCGTGGCAGGGAAGCCTCACTTATGACCGCGAGAAAGGGGGAATGACACTCAAATGGGACAGCGATGAAGAATTCTGCGAATGGCTTGTGGCCGAGGAGTTGGCAAACTCAATAGAACTTGTCGTGAGTCACACTAAGCATTCCAATTTGGACGTGTGGCAGGAACGGCGGGAATATCGGTGCGCACGCGAATTCACGGGCGGGAAGTCCAAATACCAAAAGAAGAATCAATGGGAAAGAAAGATCCCATCGAAGAAGACAGGCTGCTGGTGCTGCCTGACCATTAAGCGGTATCTGCAAACCAACACCATTCTTGGAAAGTATGAAGATCAACATGACCATCCATTAGGCGACGACAATCTGCGATTCACAAGATTGTCAGCAAAGATAAGGAATTTTGTCATGGACATGGTGTACACGGGGACAGATTCCAAGGCGATAGTGCGTCATATTTGCATTGTTTAATTTCCGTGCTAATGGCTACCGCTTCAGCTCAAACGTGTGCAGGCATCCTGCAAGCGGACAGATCGTGATCATTACATCACAATGCACGACATAAGTCGTTACCGACGGATTGTGGAGAACGTCGAGATCCGTCTGGATGATAACAACGCAATCTCGCTTTGCCTTTGGGCCCTTCGGCTCCAGCAGGGCGGTGCCGAGTGCGTCCTGAAGGACAAACAAGACACACCCCCACCAGAATCTGGGCTATCCCCAGATTCCTTTGTCCTATGTATTCAAACTAAGTACCAGAGGGACCGCTTTCAGGCACTGGGGAAGGATTTTGTGTCTATTGATGCAACCCATAATACAACTCAATATGCTGGGCTCCAGCTGTTTACCCTGATTGTGAGGGACAGGTGGGGGCATGGTACGCTTTTTCACGCATTTCCGCTTATGGAATCTGCTCATCCATTTCCGCTCCACAGGTGTCCCTGTCGCTTGGATGTTGTCGTCAAGCGGCACGGAAGCAACAATAAGTTTTTTTCTTAATTTCGTGAAAACGCGGAGCCCGGGGATCTCGCCTAAAATTTTTATGACCGATTGCGACAAAGCACAAATGAATGTGATCACCGCCGTCTATCTGGAGACCATGGTGCTGCTGTGTTGGTGGCATGTGCTCCGTGTGATCTGGATGCATTTCCGCACAGAAGAGTTCCCAGAACTTTGGGAATGCATCCGCGTGTGGGTCAAAACATCTGATCAAATTAAATTTGATTCCTTGTGGCAGGAAATGCAGACCGACACTTTGGTCCCTCAGAGCCTGGTAAAGTATCTGAAGGAGACCTGGATGACTGTTGCTCCGCTTTGGTCAGGGATCTACAGGAAAGATCGTTCGATCTTCCAAGAGGGAGATACAAATATGTTAATTGAGTCGTAAGTATCCTTATCACTTCAGAAGATCAAAGGTGTCACGTTGACATCGTCTTGTTGCTTACTTTGAAGGATGACGTGTATTCCGGAGTTTCGGACTGCTTACTATTTGGTTATGACTACGATAGTAAGCACATATTAGTCATGGACACTTACGCATTGCCGGTGTTTGGGATTGCCGGTGTTTCAGGTATTATTAGAACGGACAATGACTCATTACTAGTATAGCTGTACTAGGATTCGGATTCCAGCTGCGCTTTAAAGCCAGCGAGTAACTGTATATAAGTCTCTATTTTCAGACCATAGCTCTCCAGCTTGGTCTTCTCGAATTATCACTTCTCTTCGTGTATACTAGTACCTCGGGTACTAAGTGGTCGCCATTCACTTTCCATCCTTGTGGACATAGTCCCTCGTGATCATCTTCAAGTACCCAATATCTTCATTGATTTGGTGTATCAGCAAACCGTTACATAGTCTCTTCTTGCCACATCTCTACAAGTTGCCTAAGTCAGGCCAGCGTTAGGTGATAACGCTACAAAAGGGATCGCTCAAATCTTTTGTTATCTAGCTATCATCATGTATTGAAATCTATGTGGCTTGAGGGTAAACGGAACCGGTGCACCGATCACCTCGTGTACACTCTGGTTGTCAACATGCTCCCATATTACGAATCCCACCATCACTGCCAGGAGCTCGGGTTCAATGGCTCCAACTTAGCCCAGAAGCGGCGCAAGGAAATTCTCACGAAATGCCCAGAAATGAATGCCGACTCCATTCAGGCGCAAGGGGATGACCGGTATCTCATTCAATCGGCAACGGAGCCATCGTGTACCTATTCCATGGAGCTCAACAAACTTTCTTGTGATTGTCCAGACTGGCCCAGGGTCCAGCTGTGCAAGCATGTCGCCTCCACTGCTCACTTTTTTGGACGCGGTGATCAGCTGAACCAGTTGCTCGAATCAATAGATAGTGACCCTGCCCCTGCCCCTTTGGAGCCCTTGGAGCAGCCTGTTGATTCAGATGGATCCTCAGATGCACACAGCAATGTTGCTGCTGAAATTTTAGGAAATGTAATTAATGTTTCACAGGAATTCCTAAGTGATGGTGCACCCTCATCTCCAGGCACTGTTCGCAGCCTACACATGGTTGAGGCACACCTGTCCACAGTTGTGCAGACCTCCCGTTCTTCAGAAAGCCCACTTCCGGACAAAGAAGAAATCCCCCCCAACCAACACTCATGGACCGAGACAGCCCAGCGAATGGGAGCGTTAAGATGGAAGAGGCCTCGCACTGACACCAAACTCCCAGCAACACAGTGCATCGGGGAGCTCAATTGCAAGCAGCGGCACTTGCAAAATCCAGACCCATACAGCGGTGGGCTCAACTCAGGCAGAAATGCACCACTGGACATGCAATCTGCTGCACAGAATGCAGAAGCACGCGCACGCACTGCAGCAGAGCCTGCACTCTCACAGCCACGCAAACGTGGCTGCAAGCACCTGGGCTCTCCAGTTCCATCCCTTCCCCCCTCTGCCTCCCTTCAACCACCCCTCTCATCAGCTCCTCCCCCATCCAATCTCACCTGGTATGCAGCACAGCCTATGGCACATGCTGGGACATATTCCTATGCTGCTGCTGCCTCTGCCCCAGCAGGTCCCTCTCAGGGATTTGGAGCCCACCACGTGGGTCCTGTGTGGTATCCCATGCCCACCACTTACCCCTCCAGAATGTACGCGCAGGTCCCATATACCTACTGGCCCTATGGCCATTTCCACTCTCAACTGCCCCCCTCTTAGTTGTAGTATACACTGTATTAGCTACCTAAATAAATAACATCATGCTTTGTCGTCCTGAAGAGAATTGCTGCCTTCAAGACATAATTCTACTGTTGCTAGTTGTGTATTATCGGTACAGTACATGTGTTGACAATGTGACATGTTGGTCCCACTTGCTCGGTCTCCCTCCTTCTCTCTCTCTCGCTCAGTCTCCCTCCCTCCCTCCCTCTCTCTCTCTTGGTCTCCCTCCCTCCCTCTCTCTCTCTTGGTCTCCCTCCCTCCCTTTCGCGCAGTCTCCCTCCCTCCCTTTCACTTGGTCTTCCTCCCTCCCTCCCTCTCTCTCTCGCTCAGTCTCCCTCTCTCTCTCTCGCTCGGTCTCCCCCTCTCTCTCTTGCTCGGTCTCCCCCTCTCTCTCTTGCTCAGTCTCCCTCTCTCTCTCTCGCTCGGTCTCCCCCCCTCTCTCTCGCTCGGTCTCCCCCTCTCTCTCTCGCTCGGTCTCCCTCTCTCTCTGTCGCTCGATCTTCCTCCCTCCCTCCCTCTCTCCCTCTCTCTCGGTCTCTCTCGGTCTCTCTCGGTCTCGCTCCCTCGGTCTCTCCCTTTCGCTCAGTCTCGCTCGCTCCCCCTCCCTCCCTCCCTCTCTCTCTCTCGGTCTTGCTTGGTCTTGCTCCCTCCCTCCCTCTCTCTCTTGGTCTCGTTTGATCTCTCCTGCCCTTAATCTCAAGACATGATTTCGCCGGTCCTGGGCCTTACCCAATGGTTGTGCTGCCCCAGACCACACCGGCACCCTTCACGCATACTTCCAACCTGGGAACCCCAGTCCCAGCAGCTCACGTCTCGCTTCCAAGATGCCTCTGTTATGCTCTCCCACCCCCCCTCCTTCCACCTACTTCCCTCTCCTCTCGCCTCCCTCTCGCCTCCCTCTCCCTCTCGCCTCCCTCTCCCTCTCGCCTCCCTCCCTCTCGCCTCGCCTCGCCTCCCTCTCACCTTCGCCTCCTTGCCATCTCGCCTTCCTTGGGCGAAGGGCCTTCGCTCACTCTCCCTCCTTCCCAGCCTCCATCTCACCTGCGCTCTCGCCCGCCTTCCTCTCCCTCTTCCCCGTCCTCTCACCCTCGCCTCCCTCTCCCCCATCCTCACCCTCTCCCCCGTCCTCACCATCTCCCCGTCCTCTCCCCCTCCCTCCCTCCTCTCGCCTTCGGTGAATGGCTTTCACCTTCGCCAAATCGCCTTCGCTCTCCCTCCCTCGCTCTCAGCCTCTCACCCAGCCTCCCCCTCCCTCTCGCCTTCGCCGAATGGCATTCACCCTCACCCTCCCTCCCTCCCTCACCTCTGTCTCACCCACCCTCTCATCCACCCACCCTCTCGCCTCACCTCACTTCCCTCACCCTCACCCTCACCCTCACCACCTCCCTCACCCGCCCACTCTCTCCACCTCCCTCACCCGCCCACTCTCTCCACCTCCCTCACCCACCCGCTCTCACCACCTCCCTCACCCGCCCGCCCTCACCACCTCCCTCACCACCTCCCTCACCACCTCCCTCACCACCTCCCTCACCACCTCCCTCACCACCTCCCTCACCACCTCCCTCACCACCTCCCTCACCCGCCCGCCTGCCCTCACCACCCCCTTCCCTCTCGCCTCCTCTCCTTCCTTCTCTTCTTGTCTCCTTCCCTCCCCCTCTCCTCATCACTGCCCCTTTCCTCCTCTTTCGACGCATCACCCAGCACCTTTCACGCGTACTTCCAAACCCAGTCTCAGCAACTCGATCTCCCTCTGTCCCGCCCTCTCACCCGTCCGCCCTCACCCTCCCTCCCAGCCTCTCACCCAGCCTCTCCCTCTCCCTGCCCCTCTCAGCCTCTTGCCTCCCCCACTCTCCTGCCCTCCCTCTCCACTGATCCAACCAGGGGAGTTGGATCATTTCACAGCTTACGCCCTCCACCACATCTGTCCCCTCCCTCCCTCCCGCACTCTCTCCCGTGCTCCCTCCCACCTTCCCTCTCTCCCGCTCGCCCTCCCCATCTCTCACCCCTCGCCTTGTCCTCCCCACTCTCGCCAGGGCAATGTGTCCCGGATTCTATCACATTACCTACTTAAATTTAAATATATGTACTTGTATTCATGTGACTTTAGAATTAGTCACTTATAAATGTTCGATTTGAAAGTTATGTCTTAAATTAAGCACTTAAAATAATAAATTTTATTAGCTCACAGTTGCCTAATTCAACATTGGTATAAACACTAAAAACTTTTGTTCAAGCGGAGTTTGAATTTTCGGCCGTCTCTGGGCGCTAAGGACTATGGGAATCCTGTAAAAGGGACGCAACTGTCATTAGGCTTAGGCTTACGACAGGGTCTGGGTAAGTACTTGTTTGGACATATGTCGTAAGCTTGAAGAGTTCGGCCAGATGGAGGGGAGGAACTGCAAGAAAGGGCTAGGTGGCGTAGAGTGACCAGTTTTTTTCTTTGAGAAGAAAAAGGAGGGAACTAGAGGGAGAACAACGTTCCGAGTCCGTAGACCATGAGCTGTAAGTTACATCGTGACACACATCTGATAACGGCACGGCGGCCCGCTTTCCGAGTCATAGTGAAAGAGCAGTGAAAGCAAAGTGAAAGAGCTCGAAGACGAGATCGATCATTATTCCATCGCGCTCGCCGCGTCTCAACAGGACTACGTACGACGCGTATCGCTCTTCAGCTTCAGCCTCGGAATACGTTGCAGAAGAGCTTCCTGTACGGGGACGGTAACGATCTGCGTTTGAAGAATGAATCAGGTCCTCCCGGGATGCGCGACAGATATCCCACTTCGAACCGCGGCGCACCCTCGGGCTATCTCTAAGCTTACGTCCCGCTTCCTCCGCGCGCCACAAGGACTTTGACAAATCGATGGCGCTCTTCCGTTCTGCGCTGGACGACCACCACTCGCACGCCCACTCGCACACCCAATACGAAATGGCAAGCCACTGGGGCAGTGTGCGCCCGCTTTGGGCAGCATCCCTGCACGACGCACGCCTACCAGACCCGCCATGTCGCTGACGCAGAACTTGCTCGCACTCGGATCAGTCCTGCACCGCCTCCTGAGGGGCGCTGGGGCTCGCTCGCAGCAGTGTTGCTGGAGTGTGCGTCGTACTATATCGAGGTGGGCTCGATGCAGCAGACCATGGAGATCTAGAACAGGGGCGCGCGTTGCTCTGGTCGGAGATGCGTGGCCTCCGCACGTCGATGGAACGGCTTCGGCTAGGTGATGCAGCGTTGGCCGAGGGCGGCAAGGAACTCGAAGGTAACGCTATGTCCGCGGAAGCGCCGGAGGACTCGGAGCGGCAGCTCTAAACGCCCGATGTGTTCGGTGGGATGATGAAGGCACGCTAAAGATCAGAGCCTTGCCTGTGTTCGAGGATCTCGATGCCTTTTGACCGAGCGGCGCGGCGTGCAGACCAGCTATCATCATCAACCACTTTCGCTACCGTTGCAACATTCTCACCGTCCTGCTCGGCACTTAGTCCACGGGTAACGCGTACGAGCATGATGAAGCACCTCCCTCACCACCGCATGGCGTACTTCGCGTATCACGCAACGCTCGAGCCAGAGCAGTCATTCGATACCGCCTTCCCGCTGTACGACAAGAGCCCCATTCTCGCTGTTGGACACCATGCACGTCGCTCGTCGTCGTCGTCCCCTCTCGACTGCCGAATTCGCAATGCTCTCGGTATGCCACGCCGCGGAGTGGACGGATCCGCACACACCCGACTTGGCACTTCACCTCCTGCCACCATGCCGTGATGACGGCTTCCGTAGTGGAGTCAGCAACGCTCTGGACGATGGCAGACACGGACGGCGCAGACCTCGCGGAAACCTTTTATCGGCGCGTGTTTGAGGAGAAGGAGAAGCTCGTAATGATGGGCTTCGGCGAGCGAACGGCCAGGGCACTGCGCGGCATAGTGCGGAGGATGAGGGGAAGTAGATCTCGCTGGAGCGCTGAATGAACTTTGTGCACTGGACGTAACTTAGCTCTGGACGTTACGGAATGTATGGTATAGTACCATCACTTCAGGGCGGAATCGAAAAAGTTGACGTGCACTTGGAGCAGGGCAAATGAACCTGGAATGGAGCTTTGGTAGTCGGCAAGTCGCGGGCCGGAAGGGAACGTGGCCGGATTTGGGCCTCCTTGGATCTAATCTAATCCTTTATCTATAAGTCTATGTCAGCTACTCAGTAGTTGCTGTATAGTTACAAAGCTATTGGGTGTCCTCACGGAACAAGGTAAAGCCTAATTCTGAGTTCAGGAAGTCTAAACATGCCAAGAAACATGCTCCATGTTACATGCAGTCATGCAGCCTTTGCTGGCTGTGGAAATAGGGTGTCTTGGTCAAGGTCTTAGTCCGTGATCACTAATCCCGAGCACACTGGCACAAGCTTCTTTTCTCACGTAGGAACGGTGTCGTGAAGATGTCCCTTCTGCAGACGTGAAGCTAGCTGAAAACCAAAGAATGAATTTGAGACAGCCGTATAACGAGCGACAACTACGGGACTCCGACAAATTCAATTATATTGTCCATGGGTAACACCAAAACCGGCATTCCGTCCAAGATTTCGCCACCTGCTCTCACTCCCAATTCCTGGGCTCTTTTTAGACACCCGCGGCGACTGTAAAGGCCGTCACTACTGGCAGTTAGCGGCAACACTCGGAAGGGCAGCTAAATTATCGACTCGTCAGCAAGCTCCGACTCGGACGACGGGCAACCATCGCACTGAGTAAAGAGATACTGACCCGTCTTATGGATGGTATCACAGCAGAGCGCCAGCTTGTTCCCGCTACGATAGTACGTTAGCCAACTAATGTGAATGCGGAGGTCGAGGAGTACAGTACCATCCCCGGGAACTGGCAGCAGCGCAGTTCATCCCCACTTTGAGCTCTTCGTTCACGTTGGAGTCCAGGTGAAGGAGCGCGACTTGCTGTACAGGCGACAGAGAGTCGAACTTGATGGCGGAACCACAGCACGCCGAGCTGCCCGCGTTGCAACTGGCGGTGACGCTGGTGGCCAAGGCAATGGCGGCGACGAAGGAAATGAGGGATTTGTTGAAAAGCATTTTTGAGACAATGTAGTATGAAGGCGACTTGTAGTAGGCTTCGTAGTGTGTTTGGCGTGGATAGTAGTGAGGAATCTGGAGGGACATGGACCCCCTTTTATAAGATTTCGACCATGGCAGTGGGAAAGTTGAAGGAAGAAGAACGGAAAAGACCAGTGCACTCTCCGTCGACTAGAGAAAGTGAGATCCAGAAACAAGGAGGAAATTATCCGCAGATCACACGTCGTCAAGGCTTGGCGTGCTACCCTAACAAAAAAAAGCATGCTGGTTGTCAGTGATCGTCGGAGAAAATAGCGTGAGCTGCATATTTAACGAGTACCCGAGCACAGCCATAGAGTGACTTTCTGAGCAACGCCAGCAGGAAACGTCCGCAGTACGGCGACAATTACGAGAACATTACTATGTTACGCGCTTGAGCATCGAACTTAGAGATTCAACGCGCCAACAACGTTCAGTGCCACCACCACTGGCACACTGACTCGGATTTGACATTGTACGTCTGTCACTGGCAGTTTCAGAAGCCACTGCCATAGACAGCAAGAACACATGGGTAGCGCAGTGGCGCTTGCGCCAAGGCTTCCCACAGCATTCTGTTACTTTCAACTTGAAAGCATTAATAATCAGAATTACATCACGGTCGAGGGATGGTAACCGGTAAAGCAGAAGTTCCTATTCATTCTGTTCGTTTAACTTCATAAGGCCTGCAGGATCTGGGTAAGTTCTAGTTTGGACCTGTTCCATAGTACCAGTTGAACAGCTTTTGTGTCTCAGGCTCTTGCTTAGACTCTCAGTTTGAGACTGCATGTAGTAGTTTAACCAGATAGGACGAAAAAACTGCAAGAGAGGGCATGGTGGCGTAGAGTGACCAGCTGTGTTCTTCGAGATAAAAAAGGAGGGAAGTGGAGGTTGGACAGCGCTCCGAGCCTGAGTCGGTAGAGCAAGATGTTCACGGTGTCCCGGTGACATCCAAATCCAGCACTGGGCTGGTAGCGGCGGCCCGCTCTCCGAGTACCGTCCTCTCTTGCAAGTTTAATTCAACACAAAAGGGGCATGGCGACCTGCCAGAAGACTGGATAAATCGGAACGCGGTTTTTTAGTAGGTAGAAGGTATGGGGGAATCCCCAAGAAATGCTTGAGTCCCACACTACCCCAAGAGGGTGCACAAATACTTTTTCCACATTTCGAGCCTCAGGCCTCAGGCCCTAGAAGTTCGCTTCGGCGAGTTAGGTAGAATTTTTAGGTAGCTAGGTAACTTAGGTAACCCAGCGTAAACCCGTCTTTCGCTACGTGACACATCGCTTCTCCAAAAAAAATTAAAATTCCACCACACCCACACGAAAGAGCATGGAAAGAGCTGACAGACCTTAAAGCTAGATCGATTGTCATTCCATCGCCCTTCTGACTCGCCGCTTCCCCGCGGGCCCACTACATGCGACGTGTTTCGCTCTTCCCTGGCAGAGCTTCAGCCTCAGAAAGGTTGCAGAAGCACTCCCTGTACGACAGCGATCTGCGAAGAACCTATCACATCTGTACAACGGCCGGTGTTCAGAGACGGTCAGGACGCTCAGGGCTGGTCAGAAACCGCCAGCCGAGCGCCTTGTTTTACAGATGCAGGTCCTGCCGGGATGCGCGACAGATGTCCTGCTTCGAACCGCTGCACACTCTCGCGCTATCTCTAAGCCTGGGATCCATTTCCTCCGAGTCCGCGCGCTACGAGGACTTTGACGGTTCGATCGCACTCTTCTAGTACTCCACGCTTGGACACCGCTCTCTCCCACCCGCAGGCCAAATACGAGCCACTGGGCAGCGCGCACCCGCTTTGAGTAGCGCAGAGCAAACCTTTTTTCAGGCTACCGGTCTGCTATGTCGCTGATGCAGAGCTCTCGCACTAGGGCTAACGCTAGGACCGTCTCCTCTGAGAGGGCAATGGACCTCTTTCGAAACAGTAACGCTGAGGTGCAAGCATCGGAAATCGTCAGTAAGATCAGAGACTTCCAAGGTTCGAGGGCCCCGTATCGTCCTCCATGAATTGTACGAACCTGTCGGCCGCCCAGCCATCGAGAAACTCGTCAACTCGAGATACCAGAGCAATCGAGGGTATGGTGGTGTCCCACTTCGGTGCTTTTTTCGCTTCGCCTCTATGCAGCCGGGTCCATGGAATCAGACGGCCGCGCGAAACGATACTTCTCCGACGTGTATGTCTCCTCGTACAACCCGACACACTCCGCACTGATTGAGTCCCGGCAAGGCATCACGCACACGCCCGACCCTCCCTAGCTACTGATCGTAGTACACTACCAGGCGTGTGAGTTGACGTCGTGCGGAAACTGGCCCCGTTGACAGCGACGATGAGGACGCTCCTCGGTCCTCACGCGACGTACACCCACATATGAAGCACCCCCCCGCACCACCACGTTGCGAATTTCGCGTGTCACGCAACGCTCGAGCCAGAGCGGTCATTTGACACCGCCTTCTTGCTGTTGGATAAGGACTCCCTCTCGTTGTTGGACATTTTGCGAGCCGCGCGTCGTCATCGTCTCCTTTCGACTGCCAAATTCGCAATACTCTCGCTATGCCACGCCGCGGAGTAGACGGATCCGCACACACCCAACGAAGCACTTCACCTCCCTGCCGCCATGCAGTGCGGTTGGCTTCCTTAGTGGAATCAGCAACGCCCTGGGCGATGGCGGACACGGACGGCGCCGATCTCGCGGAACAATTTTATCAGCGTGTGTTTGCTGAGGAGCAGGAGGAGCGTGCCATAAGCCTCGGTGAACAAACCGCTAAGGCACTGCGTGATGCGGTGCGGAAGGGTCTCTCGCTGGAGCGCTGGGCGAACCTTGTACACTATGGGGCGTAACTTAGTGCTTGCTGTTGCGTACCATGACTTCAGGACGGGGTCGAAGAAGTTGACGTGCGGGGAAAATGAAACTGGAATGCTGTGTTGGGGGAGTGCTTAAAGCAGGCCGGACGGGAAAGTAGCCGGATTTAGGCCGACCTATCTAATCTATGAGCATTCTTTATCTCAAGTCCGTGTGGGCTGCTTGGCGTATAGACCCAGTCACGCAGTATGCTGAGACTCTGGAAATACGGTGTCTTGGCCCGTGATTCCCGTCACGCAAGCTTCTTTTCTCAAATAGGAGCGGTGTCGTGAAAATGTGAAGCTAGCTGAAACCAAAGAATGAATTTGAGACGGCCGTGCAACGAACGATACCTGCGGGACTCGACAAATTCAATTATATTGTCTATAGGTAACACCAAAACCGACGGTTCGTCCAAGATTTCGCCACCCGCTCTCACTCCCAATTCCTGAACTCTTTTTAACACACTCGTGGCGACTGGAAATCCGACGCTAAAGGCAGTTAGCGGCAACACCCGGAAGGACAGCTGGATTTTCGACTCGTCAGCAAGCTCCGACTCGGACGGCGGGCAGCCACCGCACAGAGAAGAGAGAAACTGACCCGTGTTTTGGATAGTATCACAGCAGAGCGCCTGCATGCTCCCGCTACGGTAGAATGTTAGCCAACTAATGTTAATGCGGAGGTCGAGGAGTACAGTACCATCCCTGGGAACTGGCAGCAACGCAGTTCATCCCCACTTTGAGGTCCTCGTTCACGTTGGAGTCCAGGTTAAGGAGCGCAACTTGCTGTACAGGCGACAGAGAGTCGAAATTGACGGCGGAACCACAGCACGCCGGGCTGCCCGCGTTGCAACTGGCGGTGACGCTGGTGGCCAAGGCAATGGCGGCGACGAAGGATATGAGGGATTTGTTGAAAAGCATTTTTGAGACAATGTAGGATGAAGGCGATTTGTGATAGTAGGTTTTTTAGTGTGTTTAGCGTGGATAGCAGTGAAGATTCTGGAGGCACATGGGCCCCATTTATAAGGTTCTTTCCTTGGCGGTGGGAAAGTTGAAGGAATAAGGACGGCAAAAACCAGTGCGCTCTCCGTCGATTAGAGAAAGAGAGATCCAGAAACTAGGCGGAATTTTCTGCAGATCACGCGTCGTCAAGGCTTAGCATTCTACCCCAACAAAAAAAAGGATGCTATTTGCCAGTGATCGTCGGAGAAAATAGCGTGAGCTGAATATTTTTCGAGTACCCGAGCATAGTCATAGAACAACTTACTGTGCGACGCTAGCAGCGAACGTCCGCAGTACGGCGACCATTACGAGCACATTACTCAGTTAAGCGATCCAGCATCGATGTAAAGATCCAACACGCCAACAAAGTTCAGTGCCACCACCACTGGCACACTGACTCGGATTTGACATTGTACGTGTGCCACTGCCAGTTCCAGCGGCCAGTCTTCAGCATTGAGGAAAAACAGAATGGTGGAGAGCGAGAACACATGGTTAGCGCAGTGGCGCTCCCGCCAGGGCTTGCGCTCAACATTCCGTACTTTCAAGGCATTGATAGTATTTAGAATTGCACCACGGTCGAGGGTTGGTAAGCGGCAAAGTAAAGACCCTATCCATTGGGTTCGTTTAACTTCATTAGGCTGCGGGGTCTGGGTTAGTTCTAGTTTGGGCCTTCTGCATAGTGCCGGAACTGACTGAACAGCCTTTACATTTCAACTTGGGACTTCAAGCTTCAAGCTTCATGTCGTAAGCTCGAGTAGTTAAACCAGATGAGAGGGAAAAAATTCATGGAAGGCTGGTGGCGTAGAGTGACCGGTTGTGTTCTTCGAGAAGAAAAGGAAGGAAAACAGTGTTCTTAGTTCGTAGAACATGAGCTGTAAGTTATATCCTGACACGAACACGGTGACATCCAAATCCGACGCCACTCAGCTCTGGTAGCGACGGCCCGCTTTCCGGTCACTGCACTGGTCCATCACTGGTCCATCAGTGTGCCCGCCAAATTTAGTTCCACCACACGAAAGAGCAGTGAAAGAGCCGATGGACCTCGAAGATGACATCGACCAACATCACATGGTGCTCGCCGCGTCCCGAAAGACCACTACATGCGATGCGCATCGCTCTTCAGCCTCGGAAAGGCATTGCCCAGAAGCGCTTCATGTAGTACGACGGCGATCTGCGTTCGAGGAATCAATCAGATCTTTGCCGGGATGTGCGACAGATATCCTGCTTTGAGCCGTGGCATACTCGTGGGGCAACCTTGCGCTATCTCTGAGCTCACGTTCCGTTCCCTCCGCACGCCACAAGAACTTTGACAAGTCAATGGTACTCCTCCGCTCCGCGCTCTACAGCAACGAGCTCGCCCACCCGCACGTAGAATATGAAATTGCGAGGCCACTGGGTGGCGTACGCCTGCTTTGGCGGCACACCCAGCATGGCGGTAAGCCTACCAGACGCATGTCGCTGATGCAGAGCTCGCTCCACTCGGACCGGTCTGCACGACTCCTGAAGGGCCCTGAGGCTCGCTCGTGGCAGTGCCGCTGGAGTGCGCGCTGCCCTAGGTGGGTGCGATGAACTAGGACATGAGAGTCTAGAACGTTTCTCAGGTCGGAGACGCGCGGCCCTGCGTCGTTGACAGATCGGCTTGGCTGGGCGATGCCGGCGTTGGCAGAGCGTTAGTTGATTGTCTACGAGGAGCTCGAGGCTATCGCTGCGCCCGCGGGGCGCGGGAGGCGCGCCAGCTCTATATTCCCGATGTGTTCGGTGGGACGATAGAAAAGGTACGCGAGCTGGAGCACGAGGTGCGCGGTGCCTTTGACCCGAACGCGGAGGCGTGCGGACCAGTCATCACCATCAACCACTGTCGCGACCATCGCAACATTCTCATCATCCTGCTGAGCACCCCTCGGTCCACGCGCAACGCGTACGAGCGCGATGAAGCTCCTCCCTCACCATCGCATGGCTCACTTCTTGGTGTCACGCAACGCTCTAGCCAGAGCAGCCATTCGATACCAGCCTTCCTGCTGTACTTACGACAAAGAGCCCCATTCTCGCTGTTGGACATCATGCACGTCGCGCGTCGTCGTCGCCTCCCTCCGACCTGCCGAATTCGCAATGGTCTTGGTATAGCCACGCCGCGGGATGGACGGGATCCGCACACGACACCGACTGGCACTTCAGCACACCGCCGCCATGCAGGGATGGCGGCTTCCGTAGTAGAGTCAGCAACATCTGGGCGATGGCGGACACGGACGGCGCCGACTCGCGGAAACCTTTATCGGCGCGTGATTGCGGAGAAGGAGAAGCTCGCTATGATGGTCTCGGTGAGCGAACGGCCAGGGCACTGCTTGATGCGGTGCGGAGGATGAGGAGGAAGAGG
Organism: Lactarius quietus; assembly: GCA_015025155.1. NCBI lineage: Eukaryota > Fungi > Basidiomycota > Agaricomycetes > Russulales > Russulaceae > Lactarius > Lactarius quietus. Next base: position 24,302 of record WITN01001139.1, read on the forward strand.
GTCTCGCTGGAGCGCTGGGTGAAACTTGTGCATTATGGGGCATAGCTTAGCTCTGTACATTGCGGGATTTACGGTGTGGTACTACGACTTCAGGACGGAACGGAAGCCGTTGACGTGCACTTGGAATACGGGCAAATGAAACTGGAATGCTGTGTTGCAACCGTGACGGGCTTGAAGCGGGCCCGACGGGAAAGTAGCCGGAATTGGGGCCGTTCTTGACCTAATTCTAATTCTTTATCTATAAGCTACTCGGTAGTTAAAGTTACAGTGCCAGTGGGTGTCCTCATGGAATGGGGTAAAGCTTAATTCTGAGTTCAGGAAGTCTAAACATGAAGTCATGCACTATGCACAGGCTGACTCTGGAAATAGGTCTTTTGGTCCGTCACGGTGATTCTGGGCACACTGGCACAATATTCTTTTCTCATGTGGGAGCGGTGTCGTGAAAATGTCCTCCCGCGGACTTAAAGCTAGCTAAAAAACAAAGAATGAT